>RJWM01037974.1:0-17055 GCA_004363535.1 Dasyprocta punctata | reverse complement strand
AAGTCTCCATGCAATCTATCTTAACAACTGAGTAGTACTCCATTATATAAAAGTACCACATCTTTTTTATCCATTCTTTGATTGATGGGCACTTGGGTTGTTTCCAGGATCTGGCTATTACAAAATGGGTTGCTATAAACATGGGTGCACAAATATCACTGTGGTATGATGTTTTCAGTTCTTCTGGGAAAATGCCCAAAAGTGGGATAGCTGGGTTGAATGGGATCTCTAATCCAACTTCTTGACGAATCTTCACACTGATTTCCACAATGTAGACTCCCACCAACAGTGGAGAACAGTTCCTTTTTCCCCACAGCCCCCCCAGCGTTTGTTGTTGGTTGATTTTTTAATCTTGGCCATTCTTTCTGGAGTGAGATGGAATCTCAGCGTTGTTTTAATTTGCATTTCCCGAATCACCATTGATGTTGAACATTTTTTCATATATTTATTTGCCATTTGCATTTCTTTCTCTGAGAAGTGTGTATTCATCTCAGATGCCCATTTTTGGATTGGGTCCTTGAATTTGAGGGACCAGATTTCTTTTAATTCTTTATATGTTTTAGATAGAAGTTCTTTGTCTGATGGACAATTGGCTAAGATATTTTCCCAGTTCGTGGGTTTTCTTTTCACTCTGTTGGAGATTTCCTTTGACATGCAGAAACTTTTTAGTAAGATGAGATCCCAGTTGTTGATTCTGGAAAGTGTTTCCCATGCAATTTGATTTTTGTTCATGAACTCTCTGCCTACTCCTATGTCATCAAGATTTTTACCTACTCTGTCTTCTAGTAAGTTTAGTGTCTCTGTATTAATATTCAGATTTTTGATCCATTTTGACTTTATTTTAGTGTATGGTGATAGACATGGATCTAGTTTTAGTTTATGGCATATGGAAAACCAGTTTTTCCAGCACCATTTGTTAAAGAGGCTGTCTTTCTTCCAATGTCCATGTTTGGCCCCTTTGTTAAAGATGAGGTGGCTAAGTGTGTTTGTAGTTGTGACTGTATCTTCTAATCTATTCCATTGATCTTCAGGTCTGTTTTGATTCCAGTACTATGCTGATTTTATCACAGTAGCTTTGTAGTATAGTTTCAAGTTGGGGATTGTGATGCCTCCTGCCTTCCCTTTGTTGGCCAGAATTGCCTTTGCTATTCTAGGTCTTTTCTGGTTCCAGATGAATTTCATGAATGCATTCTCTAGTTCTGTGAGGTAGGCAAGTGGTATGCAGGAAATGAAAAATGCCATGGAAAGTTTGAAAAACCTCTCAGATCTTGAAGACAGCATGGGAGCTCATGGCCACAAAAGAAAAGATCTCTTAAAAATAGTAAGAAACCAAGAAATGACAATTTAATAGCTGCAAGACGATGCCAAGAGAAATAACATAAGATTAATAGACATAAATGAAAAAGCAGGGGTCAGTTCTAATGACCCGCAAAGACTATTCACAGAAATAATAGCAGAAAACTTTCCAAACATGGGAAGAGAATCTGATATACAGATAAGTGAGGCATACAGAACCCCAATTAACCCTAACCAAAATAAATCTTCACCCAGACATATAATAATAAGGGTATCAGAAATACAGCACAAGAACAAAATACTTTGAAACATTTAGACCTTATTTACTCTTTCAGTTTCTAACACCAGAGAGACAGCATGATGTTTACACATATGAATCTGACTTATTTCACTAATAAGTATGGTCTCAAGTTGCATTCATTTACCTATAAAAGTCTCAAGTTCTTCCTTCTTTATAGCTGAGTAGTACTCCATCTTATAAAAATATCACATCTTAGGTGGATGCGATGGTAAACTCCTGTAATCTCAGCATTTGGGAGGCTGAGACAAGTGGAGTGAGCCCAAGGCCAGCATGAACTGCATAGCAAGACCCTGTCTCAAAAAGAAAAAAATCACATCTTTTTACTGGACTCCTGAGTTGATAGACATTTGGGTAATTTCTAAGACTTTACTGTTGGAAATTCTGCTGCTATAAACATGGGTGAACATACATCACTGTGGTATGATGTTTTTAATTCTTTTAGGAAGATACCCAGAAGGGAATTAGCTGGGTTGAATGGAACCTTTTATCTAATTCTATTTTTTAAGGAATCTCCACATTGATATCTATAGAGGTTGCATCAGTCTACACTCCCACCAACAGTGGAGAAGAGTTCCTTTCTCCCCACAACCCCTTGAGCATTTCTTATTGGTTGATTTCCTGATGATAGCCATTCTTTCTGGGGTGAGATGGAATTTCAGTGTTGATTTAATTCACATCCCTCAAATCATCAATGATGTTGAACTTTTTTTCATATATTTATTTGTTATTTGTATTTCTTCATCTGAGAAGTGTGTAATCATGTCAAATGCCCATTTTTAAACTGGGTCTATGAATTTCAGAGAATCAGAGATTTTTTTAATTTTAAAAAGAACAAACTCACAAGAATCAAACAGCAACAACCAAAAAAAAAAAATGACAAAAGCAAACTGACAGCAATAACCACAATGAAAAAAACCAGTAGCAATATATGATTTCACACCACGATGATAGAAATTTAACAATGGTTGTTATGTTGCATATTGTTATCTTCAAAACAGTTGGTCAGATTACTAGATATAGACATACAAATTTGATCAAACAATATAATTTCCCTTTGAACACTTTCTTTCCCTTTCACTATATCTATTGTAACTTTTTTATCTTATTTACTCTTTTAGTTTCTTACAGTAGGAAGACAATACAGTGTTTACACATGCAAGTCTAATTTGTTTCACTCATGGGTGTGCTTTCTAGTTGTATCCATTTACCTGTAAAAGCCTCGAGTTCATTGTTCTTTATGGCTGAGTAATATTCCACTGTATGAAAATACCACATCTTTTTTATTCATTCCTTATATGATGTGTATTTGAGTTGTTTCCAAGATATGGCTATTATAAATTGTGCATCTATAAACATGGGTGCATATATATCACTGTGGCATGATGTTTTCAATTCTTCTGGGGAAATACCCAGGAGGGGAATAACTGGGTCAAATGGAACTTCTAATTATAGTTTTTTGAGGAATTTCCACGCTTATTTCCACAGTGGTTATACCAGTCTGCATTCCAATTAACAATGAAGAAGGATTATTTTTCCCCCACAGCTCCACCAGCATTTGTTATTAGTTGATTTCTTGATGTTTGCCATTCTTACTGGGGTGAGATATCTCAGTGTTGTTTTTATTTGTATTTCTTAAATGAGAAATGATGTCGAACATTTTTTCATATATTTATTTGCCATTTGTATTTCTTCTTCTCAGAATTCTGTATTCATCTCAGATGCCCATTTTTGGATTTTGTCTTTAATTTTGGTGGGTCTGATTTTTTTCAATTCTTTATATGTGCTAGATATAAGTCCTTTGTCTAAGGGACAGTTGGCAAAAATCTCTTCCCAATCTGTGGGGTTTTTAAAAACTCTGTTGGTGATTTCTTTCAATGTGCAAAAACTTTTTAATAAGATGAGGTCCCAGTTGTTTATTCCTTGAAGTACTTCCTGTGCACTTTGGTTTTTGTTCATGAACTCTTTGTGCACCCCTATGTCCTTGAGATTTCTACCTACTTTGTCTTCCAGCAGATTTAGTATTTCTTTCTTTATATTTAAGTCTTTGATCCATTTGGACTTTAATTTTGTGCATGGTGATATGCATGGGTCTAGTTAAAGTCTTTGGCATGGGGAAAGCCAGTTTTTCCAACACCACTTATTAAAAAGGCTGTCTTTTTCCAGTGAACATGATTGGCCCCTTTGTTAAAGATAAGGTGGCTAAGTGTGTTTGTAGCTGTGTCTGTATCTTCTGTTCTGTTCCACTGATCCTTAGGTCTGTTTTCTTTTACCAGTATCATACTGATTTTACTACAGCAGCTTTGTAGTATAATTTCATTTCTGGAATTGTGATGTCTCCTGCCTTGCCTTTGTTGCCCAGGATTGCCTTGCCTATTGGAATGTTTTCTATAGATCTGTGAGGTATGCTAATGGTATTTTGATCAGGATTGTATTAAATCTGTATAACAGGTTTGGAAATGTGACCATTTTCACAATGTTGGTTCTTCCTACCCATAAGCAAGGGACATCTTTCCATTTTTTGAATTCCTCTTCAAATTCTTTTTTCAGAGGGCTGTAATTTTCAATGTATAAATCTTTTGCTTCCTTTGTTAGATTGATTTGTAAGTATTTCATGTTTTCGGATGCTATTTTGAAGGATATGGTTTTCCTAATTTCTCTCTCAGTGAGTTTGTTGTTTGTGTACAGGAATGCTATTGATGCCGGGGATATAGCTTAGTGGTATAGCACCTGCTTGGCAAGTGTGAGGTCATGAGATCAATTCCAGGTACCAGAAAAAAAAGAATACTGCTGACTTTTGAGTGTTGGCTTTGTAGCCAGGTATACTACTGAATTTGCTTATTAAGTCTAGAAGTGTGATATTGGAGGTTTGGGGGTCTTCTGTGTAGTGTATCATGTCATCTTGAATAATGATAATTTAACTTCTTGCTTTCCTATCTTTATTCCTTTTATTTCTCTCTCTTGTCTAATTGCTCTGGGTAATGTTTCCAGCACTATATTGAATAGGAGTGGTGATAGTGGACATCCTTGTCTTGTTCCTGATTTTAGAGTGAAAGATTTCAGCTTTTGTCCATTTAGTATGATGTTGGCTGCTGTTGGCTTCTCATAGATGACTTTTATCAGATTGAAGTAATGACCATCTTCTTGATTACTTTATTCTCCTATTGGGACAAAATACCCAACACCCAAATTAAGCAAGGAAAGATTTATTTAGCACACTGTTTGTGGAAGTTTTATCTATAATCAGCTGGCCCCAAGGCAGGGTGGCATGCCACCGGGGCAACACTTCAAGGCAGCAGCCAGTCAAAGCAGCCAGAACAAAAGTGGGGAGAACAAGTCTCTTGTCCTCCCTTATAGTGCACACAGGCCACCCCACTCCAGGGCAAGTGTAGCACTTTCACCACCTCCATGCCCTCCTCTTGCACAGGCTCAGGATATTTACAAAGTAAGGGTCCTGGCTCCCTTAGTTAAATTTCTAAACTTCTTAAGTTGACATAATGTATCAGCCGTAACACCATCTATTCCGATTTTCTCTAGGGTTTTACCATGAATGAGTGTTGGACTTTATCAAAAGCTTTTTCTGCACCTATTAAGATGATTTTTTTCAATTGTTTATATGTTCTAGAAATAAGTCCTTTATCTGAGGGACTATTGGCTACAATTTTTCCTACTCTTTGGGTTGTCTCTTCACTCTGCTGGTGATTTCTTTTGATCTGCAAATGCTTTTTAATAAGATGAGATCCCAGTGTTTGATTCACTGAAGTATTTCCCATACAGTTTGGATTTTGTTCATGAACTCTCTGCCTACACCTATGTCTTCAAGATTTCTACCTACCATCTATTCCAACAGATTTAGTGTTTCTATCTCAATATTTAGAACTTTGATTTATTTTGACTTCCATTTACTGTTTCATGTTAGGTGTGGATCGTTTAATTCTTCAGCATGTGGAAAGCCAGCTTTTCTAGCACCATTTAAAAGAGACTTTCATCCAGTGAACATGTTTGGCCCCTTTGTCAAAAATAAACTGAGTGGGTGGTTCTAGTTGTGTTTGCATCTTATAATCTGTTCCACTGATCCTCAGGTCTGGTGGGGTTTTGTTTGTTCGTTTGCTTGTTTGTTTTTTACCAGTACCATGCTGATTTTATCACAGTAGCTGTTGTAGTCAGGATTTATGAGGAGAACAAGACAATACAGGACACATAGTTTACAAAATTACTTTTTAACAGTCACCCAATGTGTTAAATACAAGAAGTGCAGGAAATCTGTCCACACACTAAGACCCAAGGAATCCAGCTGAGGTCTTTGATCCCACAGCATTGTCCTGCATGAGTCCAGCTAAAGACCCAGAGCCCATGGCAGTGTCCTCCATGAGTCCAACTGGAGGCCTAAAGCCCACGACAATGTCTCATGCAAGTCTGTTCCATGGATCTGCACTGAGAAGGCCCAAAGTTCAGTGGTGCAAGCTAGAAAGTCTGTGCCAGTGGGATGAAGGATCTGTGCCAGCAGGTTGAGGGTTCTGCACTGGATCCAGGAAGCGATGACCAACATAAGATCCAGAGCTTCCCCGAAAAGTACTACAGCCATCCTCAGTGATGACAAGGTCTTGAGCTCCTCTGACAATGAGAACAGCCAACTTCATACCACAAAAGAAACTCAACAAGCTCCTCCAGGAGAATCAGTGGCAACAACACCATGGAGAACCAACAGCACTAAACTCTTCCTCTCCAGGTCTCCTTTTTATCCTGGCAACAGTCCCCAGGTGGGCCATCCATGCTCTGCACCACGTTGATTCAGTTCAGCTGGTATTGCAAGTTGGCCACCGGCTGTCAGTCCATCACAGTAGTTTTGTAGTGTAATTTCAAGTCAGGGATTGTGATGCCTTTTGCCTTGCCTTTGTTGCTCAGAGTTGCTTTGGCTAATCTAGGTCTCTTCCGTTTCCAAATGAATTTTAGGAATATTTTCTCTAGTTCTGTGAGGTGTGCTAGTGGTAATTTGAATTGCACGAAATCTGCCTCGCCATTTTGGGACTGTTGCCATTTTCACTATCTTGGCTCTTCCTATCCATGAGTAAGGGATATCGTTCCATCTTTCTGATCTCCTCTTTGATCTTTATTTTCAGAGTACTGTAATTTTCAATGTATAAATATTTTTGCTTCTTTTGTTAGATTGGTTCCCAAATATTTCATTTTGGGGTGCTATTGTAAAGATGTGGTTTCCCTAATTTCTCTCTCAGTGAGTTTGTTATGGTGCTGTTGAATTATGACATTGTTCCCACCCATGAAGTGTTACTTTAAGAGTTCTTCTCCCTGCCCCATTCCCCGTACCAGGGATTGAACTCATGACTTCATGCTTGGCAGGCAGGTGCTTATGCCGCTCAGCTAAATCCCCAGCCCCTCAATGAGTTTGTTGTTTGTGTAGAGGGAAGCTATTGATTTTTGTGGGTTGACTTCATATCCAGCTGCATAACTGAATTTGGTTATTAAGTCTAGAATTCTTTTGGTGGGGTTTTTGTGGTCTTCTATGTGGAGTATCATGTTATCTGTGAATAAGATGATGTGATTTTTGTCCTTTGGTTCTGTTAATGTGTTGTATTACTTTTATTGATTTGCATATGTTGAACTATACCTGCATCCCTGGGAGGAATCCTACTTGATTATGGTGTATAATCTTCTTGAGGTTTTGCTGCATTTTTCTTGCCAGTATTTTATTGAGGATTTTTGCATCTATGTTCATTAAGAAGAGTGGCCTGTAGTTTTCTCTCATTCTCTTGTTCTCTCACTCTCTATTTTTGGTGGCACTGGGTTTGTTTTTAGTGATGGCATCAGGACAACTCTTCTTTTTAAAATTTTTTAAACAAAATTTCAAAACACGTCAGTCAAGGGGTAACAATGGTACATACATTGCACAGTGTCATCCCCAAATAATTTACCCAAGGAATAAGACACCTGCATTCATTGTTTGAACAATAATGGAACAAATCTTTCTCTACAGTAAACTCAGATAAATCAGTAGTATAACTATCTTAGGTATTTTTATATATACATATGTTGTTTCTTTCAATTTCTCACACTAATGAGACAATACAATGTTTACACATGTGTTATTTCACTAATGAATATGGCCTCAAGTCACATACATTTACACATAAAAGTCTCCACTTTTTCCTTCTTTATGGCTGACTAATATTCCATTGTATAAAAATACATCTTTTTATGCACTCCTCAATCAATGGGCATTTAGGTTATTTCCAAGATCTGGCTATTACAAATGGTGCTGCTATAAATATGTGTGCACACACATCACTGTGGTATGATTTTTTGATTCTTTTGGGAAGATACCCAGAAGGAGAATAGCTGGGTCAAATGAGACCTCTAATCCTAGTTTTTAAAGGAATCTCCACACTGATTCTCACAGTGGTTGCACCAGTATGCATTCCCACCAACAGTGGAGAAGGGGTCCTTTTTCCCCACAGCTCATCCATTTGTTATTGCTTGATTTCTTGATAATTCTGATACGTATTAACTTACCCTTGTCATGTCATTTTCCTTTTATTAGCTTTTCCCTTTTCCCCTCCCTGTAATTATTTGTGTTCCCTGGTGGATTCCTTCTGTTGGGGTTCATTGAGCTGTAACCCTTATTGTTCCTTTCTAGAATGTCCTTCAGAACATTTTGGAGTGCTACTTTGGTGGTCATAAATTTCCTCAGATGTTCTTTGTCATGGAAGTATCTTATTTCTCCATCAATTTTGAAACAATCTAGGTTGAAAGTTGTTTTCCTTTAGAACTTGGAGTTCTTCACTCCAAGCTCTCCTTGACTTGAGAGCTTGTGCTGAGAGGTCAACTGTAATCCTGATGGGTTTTCCTTTATGTTAGAGTTTTCTGGAACAATAGAGAAGCAGGAAGAAAAGGAAGGTTAAAGTGGCCTTTTTATTTGAGGATGCAAAGAGGAAAAAGGCCCACAACCCATAGGGGTTTGGCTTTCCCCTCCAACTGGATACAGAGAGGCAGAGGGTTATATGACCTCTGATCAGAAGTGGCACATGGGGTGGGCATTGATGATGTGTGAGGAGCTGATTGGAATTTTCTTCTTGTGCAAACAGGAAAGAAAGTAACAATTTGGGCCCAAGGGGAAGAAGGAGGGTATTTGTTCCCACTTTGGCCTTCCACCACGTTGGACCATTGCCATAGTTGTCCAGTAATTTATACTAGGGTAAGAACCTTTCACTTTACAGGTGATTTGTTTCTTTTCCCTAACAGCTTTTATGATTCTATTCTTGTGTTGAATTTCTGGAATCTTGACTATGATATGCCTGGCTGTAGGTTTTTTTAAAAATTTTTTATTTTATTTTAAAGATAGTAAAATCCAACAAAAGACAACAGAAGAATCAAAACAAAACAGTAGAACTAGCATAGAACTTCAAAGAGAGATACTATGAAAACAATAGCTACTATAGTGTATCTTATTTTCAGAATAGTTGACCATTCCATCAAGTATAGCAAAAACAAACCAAAAACAAAAAATAAAACCAATAAAAACAGGATATGAAATTAAGAAAAAAATGAAAATTAATCAAAAGCAAAACAATGAGAACAATATTGGGGCTCAAGGACAGGACAGAGGACAATCCCACATATTTGCCACACTGCACAATGTCATCTTCCCAAGGAATGCTCAAACTGCGGGCACCAGGCCTGTAAAATAACCTAACAATACAAGCATTTAGTTGCTTTATGTAGCTTAGTTGCTATGAACTTAGCCAGTCCTCTGAGCCAGCAGGTTGCTTATGGGGGTGGGGGGGTCCTTGATTTGTAGCCTGCATGCCGGTAGGCCTATGGACACACATCTCTTTCTCTACCTGGATTTTGCACAGTTGTGCACACTCACCAGGGAGGCAGGCGGGTTTTCTTCTGGTTGTTGCCTCTCTGCCCAACATAGAGGGTCTCAAAAGGCACATCATTGTTCTGTAGATTTTTTTGATCATTGCTAATTGGAGTTCTATATGACTCATTTATCTGTATGTCAAATTCTTTTTCCTCTACCAGAAAAGTTTTCTGTCATGATGTCTGTTAACATTTTTAAATGCCATTTATGGTATCTCCTGCTCATTTATCAACTGCAATCAATCTTAAATTATTCTTCTTTGTCTCATCTAGCAGCTGCTGGATTGATTTCTCATGATCCCTTGCTATTTTTGAGAAATCTTTGTTTTCTTGGTCGCTAACTGCAAGCCTGTCTTCAGTATCTGAGATCTTGTCCTCACATTGGCCTAATGTTCTTGGAATATTTTCAGTGGAGGTGTTATTCTGCTGGATATCTGCTTGAATCTGCTTAATGGATTCCACTTCTTTCCCATTCTGATCTTCCATAGTTTTCTTAAGTTCATCTATGCTTTGGTCTGTGTCTGCTCTAATGTAGCTAAGCATGGTATGTATTTTGGTAATCTCTGTAGTTATCTGAGAGATTATTTCTGATTTCATTTTTTCCAGAGCCACATTCAAATCCTTTGCTACTG
Organism: Dasyprocta punctata; assembly: GCA_004363535.1. Lineage (NCBI taxonomy): Eukaryota > Metazoa > Chordata > Mammalia > Rodentia > Dasyproctidae > Dasyprocta > Dasyprocta punctata. The sequence continues at coordinate 6,948 of RJWM01037974.1, read as the reverse complement.
CTTCAGAGAGACCTGATTGGGGGGGCCTTTCAGATTGTCTCATCTCATTGTCCCCTGGATTTACCTTTGATGAACTGGATGCCTGGGGTTGCATTTTGCTTAAGTAACTTATCATTTTATTTTCTCTCTTCTTTTAAAGTTTAATTGTTGGAGTGATGTTTGTAAATTGCCTATGTTGGGTTGCTTTATTGGTAGTATTTAGGACCCTTAAATGATGATTACTTCTCTGAAGTATCATCTAGGTATAGCTGGTTTTTGAGTTTTGAGTCTATTGGAAGGTGTTACTTCTTTAGTTGGTTGGAGATGAGAAGTTGTTGCTTGTTTGACCTAGTCCCTAGTTATTTGGCACTGTGTCACCACATTTTCTGTGACCCTTAGTCAATCTCAGTCATGGAATACCAGGACAAACAGCTGTTTAGAAAAATTATGTCAATTTTTACTATAGTGGTACCAATAGCATCAAACACAGCCTAGAAAACAACCAGCTGAGCTAACCCTTAATTTGCAACTTTGAACCGTATGTACTAGATTTGTGATTACATGACAAAATGTAAAACAAACCAGATAATTTATATGCAATATTTAAGTCTGTATTGTGTCAGTTTTGCCCTTGAGGGTTACAATTTTAAATGTATTAAGGAGAAAATAGAGAAATGGTAGAAAAGAGATTAGAAAGTTGGAGGACAAAAGGGGATCACGCCAACTTGGGGAAACTGGTGCAGGAGACTGAAGCAAAAGAGATGGAAGAGATAAAAAGAAGAACAGAACAGAACAGAACCATACCCACAAAGAGATTAGGAACCACTTTAACACTTATAAGAATAACAAAGGAGAAAGAGAAAAATGAAAAACAGAAAGAAAAACCAACAGTCCACTTCCAGGATTCTTTCTGGTTTCACTAGTAGACAACCTGTGGAGACAGAGTCCTGAATTGTACTGCTCTATCCCAGCAAGCCAGCAGTTGCTTTAGGGCAGAGGAGTGGGTAATCTCATCAGGCCTTCCCTGAGACCAGACTCTTGGAATTGCCACAGTCCAAGCAATTTCCATGGTCTGCACCCAGCTAGGAGCTGCTAGATGAAGCTGGCAGCAGTTCTGGGTTCTGAGCTCAGCCAGCCCATCTACAAAATGACTCCCAGCTAATTGCTTTCTCTCCATTGGAGGACTAAGTGCTTAGCACTCACTGCCAGTCAGTGCAGTCTCCCACATCCGCTGCTACCCTCCCCTGATGCACCTCTCTGCAGAGGCCTCTGGGGTTGCCAGTCATCACCGTCACCATGACTGTACATCCCCAGGTTCAGACAGCTCCTTTCAAGCAGTGAATTCCATCTCAGGGCAAAGTCACTGACTACTACCTTCTTCTTCCTTGAAGTCTTTCTTTTCACTCTCTCTGTGGGCTTCAATTCACACTTCGGATTCTTCCTAGATCCAGGGGGCCCACTTCCTTCCTTCTTGTCTTCCTCACAAGGCTATATTCCAGCATCTGGATGGTGACTCTCAGATATGCTGTTTTCTCTGCTGCTTACCACTCCAACACCTTCCTCACAAAAATTCTTGTTTCCAAGAATGATTCTGAAAGCATCCCTTCCCTATCAATTTCATTTAAGTTTGAAGTGGGCCTCCAGTGACCCACAATCTTCTGGGAACTGACTCTGAGGCCTGCAGGGACTAGAATTCTTTGCCCAGCAATCCACAGTCATCTGAGAACTCTCAGTGAGGTCCCCAGGAATTGTGATTCTGTACACAGCAACCCACACACAGCTGGGAACCATCTACAAAGCCTGTGGGGACCAGGAGTCAGGGCCCAGTGAACTGCAGTCATCCAGGAACCCTCATTGAGGTCTGTGAGGACTGAGAGTCTATGCCCAGCTACCCACAGTCACCCAGGAACCCAGAGAGAGGCCCCTGGGGACTGGAAGTCTGCACCTGCAATTTGCCTACACCCAGGAACCATGTCTGAGGTCCATGGGGACCAGGAGTCTGCACCCAGTGACCCATAGTTATCTGGGAACCCACCAAGAGGCCTTCAGGCACTGGAAATCTGTGCTCAGTGAGCCACACACACCCAGGAACCATAGATGAAACTCATGGGGACTGGGAAGCTGCACCCAGCAATCTACCATACCCAGGAACCATCTCTGAGGCCCACAGGGACCAGGAGTCTGGGCACAGAGACCCACAGCCATTGGAAACCCTCAGTGAGGTCCAATGATGGATGATGGACTGTAAGTGTATCAAGCAACTAGGACTTGACATCCAGCTGATTTGGAGGAACATAGGAAAATGCCAAAAAAATGCAATCTCAAAATTCCAATCCATCCATATCAAGTACAGAAGACATAGACAAGGATTAAATTGGAAACCACACACCTGGTATCTCTGAAATGATAGCAATGGAAGTAAAGAAACAACTCCAGGAAACTGTAAAGGAAATCAGATGGAAAATAATCTCTCAGGTAAAAATAGAAATGATAAACATAATGAGAGCATTGGTCAGTATATATAAAGATGGTATAGATTTAAAAAACTAGAGAAGCATAGGAATGTGATGGAAATCTTGAATGAATACATGAACAATTAGAATACATGATAGAGATTCAAGGAGATATCCAGGACACCAAAAATTCCATTGAAAGCTGGTAAAACTGTATAAATGATATTGAAGACAGACTTTCAGACCTTGAAGACAGGATTGCGGTGAGTGATCATGAAAGGAAAGATCTCTTAAAAATAACAAGGAGTCAGGCAATAACTGTTCAACAGATGCGAGATGATGAGGAGAGAAATAATGTAAGGTTGATGAATGTCAATGAAAAGGGGACAACACAAATGACATAAAAAGACTATTTGCAGAAGTAATAGCAGAAAATTTCTCAAACATGGGAAAAGAACCTCACATACAGAAAATAGAGGCATATAGAACTCCAATTCACCATAACCAAAATAAATCTACACCTTTATATAATAATAAAGATCCCAGAAATTCTGCATAAAAACAGAATGCTAAAAGCTGGTAGAGAAAAGAAACAGATCACCCACAAAGGAAAGCCTATCAGAATCGAATCACAGCAGACTTCTCAACATAAACCATCAAGTTAAGAAGAGCATGGAGTGAAGCACTTCAAGTACTGAAAGAAAACAACTTCTGAACCATATTGATGTACCCTGCAAAACTATCTTTCAGGATCAATGGAGAAATAAGATACTTTCACAACAAAGAACAAATGAAGAACTTTATGATCACTCAACCAACTCTACAAGAGTACTGAAAGTCATTCTAGAAACAGGTAAAAATGACCATAATTCCAAGAGCAACAATGGAAAGAAGCCAACAAGCAGGACAAGCAATTAAACAGAGGGGTAAAATAGGAAATAAACAGTAGAAAGATATCATGACAGATAAGCCAGTATATATCAGTTATAACCATTAATGCAAATGGCCTCATCACCAGTCAAAATAAACAGACTGGCAAAGTCAATCAAGAAACAAAATCCAACAAGATGCTCTGTGCAAGAAACACAACTCAAAAGGAAGTTCATAAACTGAAAGTGAAAGAATGGAGAACAATACTCCATGTGACAGGAGCCAAAAAAAAAAAAAAAAGCCTAGCGGTAGCTATTATGTTTGCAGACAATTTGAACTTCATACCAAGAATGCTCAAAAGAGATAAAGAAGGTCATTACACACTTGTTAGGGGAAAACTTCAATAGGAAGAGATAACAATCATGAACATATAGGTCCCAAATGTAAGAGCACTCAACTATGTAGGACAAATATTAATAGACTTGAAAAACAAATATGTAATAATATGACTATAACATGGGACCTTAACACCCCATTGTCACAAAGAGACAGATCAACTAGACAAAAAATCATCAAAAAATTAGAACACAAACTTGTGAACAAAAATACTTAGTAGATGTGTACAGAGTGTTCCACCCATCATCAGCATACACATTCTTCTCAGCTGCATATGAAATCTCTAAAATAGACCATATACCAACACATAAAACATGCTTAAATAGATACAAAGAAATTGAAATTATTCCATGTATATTATAGTGCATTGAAATTGGAAATTAATGACAAAAGAAACCACAAAAGCTCCATAAACACATGGAAATTAAATAGAACCATACTGAAAAACCAAGAGGTCACAAAGAAATTAAAGAAGAAATTAAACAATATATACAGTCAAAGAAAAATGCAAATAAAACTCAGTGGAACCTGTGGGACACAATGAAAGCTGTCCTCAGAGGAAAATTTATAGCAGTGAATTCTCACATCAGGAAAACAGAATGAGCATAAATAAACAACCTAATGGTACACCTCAAATTTCTAGAAAAAGAACAAGTCAAGCCCAAAACCTAAAGAAGGAAGGAAATTATAAAAACTGCAGAAGAAATTAATGCAATTGAGACTGAGGAAACAATACAAAGAATTAATGAATCAAAGAGTTGGTTTTTTGAAAGAATAAATAAAATTGATAAGCCCTAGCCAATCTTATCAAAACAAGGAAAGAAAAAACTCAAATTCATGCAATAAGGGATGAAGGGGTGGAATCACTACAGATCCTGTAGAAATATAGAAGATCATCAATGCCTACTTTGAAAACCTTTACCCTGATGAGATTTAAAATGCAGAAGAAATGGACAGGGTTCTACAAACATGTGAATTACCAAATTTGGATCAAGAGGATATAAAACTTCTGAATAACCCAATATCAGTTAATGAAACTGAAAACAATTAAAAATTTACCAACAACAACAACAAAAAAAAATCCAGGTCCTAATGGATTCACAGCTACATTCTATAAGGAGTGTACAGGTGATTTAATACCAGTACTCTTTAAACTCTTTAGTGAAATTGAAAGGGAAGCAATTCTCCCTAACTCCTTCTGGGAAGGAAACTATTACCCTGATACAAAAATCAGAGAAAGAAAAAAGCAAAAGAGAAATTTACAGACCAAACTCTCTAATAAACATAAATGCAAAAATACTCAGTAAAATGCTAACAAACAGAATGCAGCAAATCATCAAGAAGATTATACACCATGACCAAGTGGGATTCATCCCAGGAATGCAGATGGTTGAACATACATAAATCAATAAATGTAATACACCATATTAACAGAGTGAAAGACAAAAGCCACATGATCATCTCAACAGATGAAGAAAAAACTTTTGCTAAAATCCAACATTCATTCATTGTAAAAACTCTATAGAGAAAATTGAAATGGATGGTCTTTATCTCAATCTGATAAAAGCCATATATGACAAACCAACAGCCAGCATCATATTAAATGGTCAAAAACTGAAATCTTTCACTCTAAATTCAGGAACAAGACAAGGATGTCCATTATCACCACTCCTATTCAATATAGTTCTGCAAACACAAGACAGAGCAATTAAACAAGAAAAACACATAAAAGCGATAAAAATAGGAAAGGAAGAAGTTGAATGATCATTTTTTGCAGATGACATGATACTCTACATAGAAGACCCCCAAAACTCCACTTACAGACTTCTAGACTTAATAAACAAATTTAGTAGCATATCTGGCTACAAAGTCAACACTCAAAAGTCAATAGCATCCCTGTACACAAACAACAAACTCACTGAGAGAGATACTAGGGAAATCACACCCTTCACACTAGCATCCCCAAAAATGAAATACATAAGAATCAATCTAACATTTGACTTCTGGGAAGATGGCAGAGTAGTAAGAAACAGAGAAAACAGCCTCTCTGAGAGACACCATCTAGATGCGGGAATATACCATCTTGAGGAAGACAAAAAGGAGGGAAGTGGGTTCCTTAGACCCAGGAAGAGTCTGAAGTCTGAATCAAAGCCCACAAAAAGAGTGAAAAGAAACACTTCAAAGAAGAAGTCAGTAGCTGGCGGTGTCGTTGCCAGGAGCTGGACTCACTGTGTGAGGGGAGCTGTTAGAGCCTTGGGGCACACGGCTGTGTTGTCAGTGGTGGCTAGTGAACCCGGGGGCCTCTGTGGAGCCATTTGTTGGTGGAGGAAAGCAGCGGGCATGGAGGATTGTGCTGGCTGGCTGTGAGTGCAGAGGACTTGGTCCTCCCACGGGAGAGAGCAATTTGCCAGGAGCCACTTTGGAGTTGGTCAGATAAGCCTGGAGCTAACACTGTAGCTGACTTCCCCCAGTGGCTCCAAGCTGGGCACAGATCCATGGGGATTGCTTGGACTGAGCCTAATGAGTCTGTTCTCAGGGCAAGACTGCTAAGGTTATGTCCTACTCGTCATCAAGCAGTTGCTGGCTTGCTGGGATACAGAGCCATGATTTGGGTCACTGACTCCACAGACTGTCTACTAGTGAATTAAGAGAGAATCCTGGAAGTGGACTCTTTTTTTTCCTATTGTTTGTTTTGTTCAGTTTTTAAATTTTATTATATTTTTCTTGTATTATTACTATTACTATTATTATTATTTTTAGTATGAGTGTAGTTTCTGCCCTCCTTCTGGGTGTGGTTTTGTTCTGTTCTACTTTTTGTCTCTTTTGGCTCTCTTTTCCCTCAGTCTTCTGCAGCGCTTTCCCTAAGCTGGTGGGACCCATCTTTGTCCTCCAATCTAGTTACAGTCTCTTTCTCTTTACCCACCACTCTGCCTTCTATTAAATACATTTTGGATCCTGACCCTTGAGGACAGAATTGACATATTGTGGATTTATGTATTGTATATGATTGTTTCACATTCTGATGTATGGTCACAAATTCAGTTTATATGGCTGAGGGTTGCAAATCAGATGTTGGTTCAGTTTACTGGTTTTTGGCTGTGTTTGATGCTGTGGTTGCCACTGCAGCCAGAATTAACACAATTGATCTGGATAGCTGTTGGCTCTGATGGTCCAGGACTGAGACTGGGGGTCACAGAGAGTGCTGAGGCATGGTGCCAAGGAACCAAGGACTGGACTAGGTGAGCAGTGG
>RJWM01037973.1:0-17327 GCA_004363535.1 Dasyprocta punctata | reverse complement strand
CAAGACATCTCCTGAGAAGACTTAACTGACCTTGATAATAACCAAAAAACTAATTGTTTTTAAAACAGGTCTCATCTTAACTTGGTCTTGAATATCCTGCAGAAAACCTACAACTACTCAAGGTATATAAAACAATGCTAAAGTAATGTGTTATAAAGGAAACTCAAATCACTGACACCTTCTGACAACTGGCAGCTACACTGGTAGCTGACTACGGTTACGGATTAACGGACTGCGCAGGGTTTCAATTGTGGAACGCAGGGACTTAAAATCTTCGGACTGCACTTAAAATAAAAAGATCTATAGCGCTCTCCAACACAGCTCCTCCAGCTTCAACTGACCACCGGTCCTGTGTAACAACAAAACAAAAGAGATGGATATGTTGGGAGCCGTTGAAGCTGGACACTGACCTAGTGCATGACCGAGACATGACCCAACCAAAAAACAAAGAGCGCCCAGGTCAACCACCTGAAGAAGTTGCTACAGCCCAGAAAAACATACAAGCTCCTAGACAATCCAAGCAATGGGTTGCCAGAGAAAGGGGCAGAAATTGATGTCATCCTTCCGGGTATATAAATAAACATGCTGCACTGGTTGAGCAGTTCCTTCCCTCCCATCAGGAGAGTAAGGGCTCCACCTGACCCAAGCTTTGTCTTTTCTTTATTTTTCTCATCCTCTCATGGTCCTTCGCCCCAAGAACCTCAGGAGCCACATGGGTCGCAGCAACGATGTCGCTGGAGGGGGACAGTGTCCCCATCTGAACCGAGACGAATGGCCCTGATGGGGCCAGGGCTTAAGGCATCCCGAGAAAGTACCTGGCAATGGGGCACGGTGGCACACATCGATAATCCCATCTCTCTGGGAGGCTGAGGCAGGAGGATTACTAAGTAGAGTCCAGCCTTGCGAACCTAGTGAGACTATTTCAATAAGAAAGGGCTGGGGGCCGGGCGTGGTGACGCATGCCTTTAATCCCAGCACTCGGGAGGCTGAGGTAGGAGGAGCGTTGTGAGTTCGAGGCCAGCTTGGGCTACAACGTGAGTGCAAGGCCGGCCTGAGCTACATAGTGCAACCCTACCTCAAAAAACCAGGGCCGGGAGTTTGGCTCAGTGGCTTAAGCGCCTGCCCTGGCAGGCGTGAGGTTGTGAGTTCAATCCCCGGTGCCGAAAAAAAAAAAAGAAAAAAAGAAAAAAAGGGCTGGGGATGCAGCTCAGGGTGGAGGCCTTGGGTTCGATCCCCAGCCCCCTCCCCAAATAAAATGCTGAGGAATGGGGGTGGGGTGGAAGGTGGCCCCCTCAACCTGGGGAGCCCCGGGAGGGCGCTCCTGGCGGAGGTACAGCAAGTGCAAAGGCACTGAGGTGGCCAAGTGTCGGGCTGAGGCAGAACCGTGTGGCCAGAGCGGGAGCAGACAGTGGGGGTCCGGAAGGGGCTGGGTTGGAGCAGGAAGAATTGCTCATTTCCTGCGCAGTGGTGGGGAGTGACAGAAAGTGTGGGGCAGGACAGACCCCTCCAGCGGCACACACCTGTCATCCCGGCAACTCAGGAGGCTGAGGCAGGAGGGCTTAAAGTTTGAGCCCAGCCTGGGAACTTAGGACTTACGGAGACCCTGTCTCAAAACAAGGGCTGGGGCTGTAGCTCAGGGACAGAGTGATTGCCTCTCATACATGAGGTCCTAGGTTCAAACCACAGCCAATCAATCAGTCAATCTGTCAGTCAATCTATCAGTCAATCAATCATCCACATCCCGTGGCACATTGATGGGGGACAAAGACAATGATGGGAGTGTAAGAGATGGGTGCAGTATTCACATGGCGCTGCTCCAGGCTGCCCTCGAGCTTGCGACCCTCCTGCCTCGGCCTCCTGCTGGGGTCACAGGTGGGCCCAGGGTGGCAGCCACCTCTGAGCCTTTCGTGGGTGACAGGGAAATGCAGGGGGGTCCGCACCTCCTGTCCCAGGAGAGAAACCAGCCGAACCCTGCCCAGCCCGATGCCCGTGTGACTTCCTCCCCCACCCCACAGCGCCCCACCCCCGCCTATTTCTCTTTCTCCTGTCACACGCACGTCAAGTGACCGCAGCCACCCTTCCCCACCACACTGACTCGGTAAAGAGATCTGCACCCGAGTGACCCCACAGGCCTTGGGACTTTTGAGAAAAAAAAATATATATATTTTACATATCTATATATATATATATTTTTACATATATATATATATTTTTTTTTTTTTTTGGAGACACGGTCTCACTATGCAGTTCAGGCTGGACTTGAGCTCACTTTGTAACCCAGGCTGGTCTTGAACTCTCAACGATCCTCCTGCCTCAGCCTCCTGAGTGCAATGGTCAGCACTCATCATGGGGAGTTTGTGCTTGTACCCCACACATCTCCCTTCCCGCTCCCTGCCCCTCCCTTCAGCCCCTCTTCCCCTCTTTATTCACAAGGCGTTGTTTCCATTTTATCCTTCTCTCATTTTTTTCTTTGCCCTCCCTGCTGTAGTTCCCCTTTCCTTTTGAGCACCTTCTTCCTGTTTCACAATATCTATTATGCATTTTGTGCCTTATTTATACCTTTGGTTTCTCACACCAGAGAGACAATGCAGTCTTTACACATGGGTCTGATTTATTTCACTTAAGACTTTGGTCTCAAGGTGCATTCACTCACCTAGAAATATCTCAAGCTTACCCTTCTTTATGGCTGAGTAGTATTCCATTTATATAAAAACCATATTTTCTTTATCCATTCATTGGTTGAATGGCATTTAGGTTGTTTCCAAGATCTGGTTATTATACATTGTGCTGTTATAACATGGGTGCACATATATTGCTGTGTTATGACATTCTTCTGGGAAAATACCCAGAAGGGGAAGAGCTGGGTTGAATGGGACCTGTAAACCTAAGGAATTTTTTAAGGAATCTCCACACTGACTTCCACAGTGGTTGCACCAGTCTACACTCCCCCAGCAGTGGGGAAGGGTTCCTTTTCCCCCACAGCCTGTGCAGCATTTGTTACTGGCTGAATAAAATATGTGGGTTGAGATTTTGAGTTGGAAGAACAAGAATAATGACATAATTATTGATGAAATGGTAATGAATCACGTTGATGTGTCTAGCTGTGGCATGTTCATTATGGAGAGTGTAACTCTCAGATCTTTAACTTAAAAGGTTAACGCTACTTTACTTCATAATGCTTATAGTATTGAGGTGGATCAATTTTCGAATGTTTTTAGAGGGACAATTTCTAGGACAATGGGTCCTAGAATTCGTGATGACTGCCAGTCTTCCCGGGCGAGACGGAATCTCAGTGCTGTTTAATCTGCATCCCTCGAGGCCCAGTGCTGCTGAACACTTTTGCACGTATTTATTTATTGGCTGAGAAACGTCTATTCATTTCGGACGTTCGCTCAGGTTTGGATCGGGTCTTTCAATTCAAGGCATCTGAACTTTTTCAGTTCTCTGCATGTTCTCGATAACAGTCCTTTGAGGAAAAAAGTGGCAAACTTTTTACTCCCTTTGTGGGGGTCTCATACCTTGCAGGGTGCCCTGGGTGTCTCCCGCAATGCAAGGGAAAGAGACAGCGGAGAAAGGGGGCGCTGCGGCGTCCGGCTCCTGCTCTTCCTCAGGGACCCGAGGCCACAGCCATCACCCAGGCCTCTGGGGCGCATTAGCCGGCCCGGCTCCAGCAGGGACGGGAACCTTTCAGAGCTTCCAGTCGATAACAAACCGCCCCGCCCGCCGCAACACCCACGCGGTGGCTTCGCCTGCGCTGGTTTAGAAGACGAAGATGGAACGGAACTGGTGCGTGTTCAGTAGGGACGCGATTTCCCCCAATATTTTCTTTTTGTTTTGCGATAGGGTCTTATTTTGTTGCCTGAATTCGCCTTGAACTCACAGGGATCCTCCTGCCTCAGCCTCCCGAGTGGTAGAATTACAGGTTTACGCCACCACATTTGGTCTCCAATATTTCCAATCCTCAGTGGGTTAAGTGTGAAGATTCATGATTGAATATTAATCCTCTCATGATGAATATTAACAAGCCAGTAAACAGCCAAGGTTATGAATATTCATGAGCAATTATCTAGGCAGGGCGCTAAATATTAATGAGTGGCTGTATCAATACAAGGGGCTGATTGCTCTGAAGAATAATTCCACTGCCTCACTGGTGCTGCAACTCAGGCCCCGAGTCGCTCACAGGTGCCAGAGCTGGGCCCTCCCCAGGCACGTGTGGCTCTGGCCACCTTTGTCACCCTTGTGAGGTGGAGGAGGCAGACACTTAGATGCTCTGGGCCACCTGGCCTGTGACATTCTGTGACCTTCGACTCCTGCTTGACCTTGACCCCACTGCCCCAAGGTGACTGTGTGTGTGACACTCCCACTTCCCAGACGGGCAAACTGAGGCTCCTAGAAGATGAGTCCTGCAACCTTCACCAAGTTTAGGCCTCAGTTTCCCTATGGTAAAAACCAGGCTTACCCCTCCAGCTCTGGGGACAAAAGAACTGGTGTCCTCGGCACAGTCTTGGTGGCCTTGAGTGACCACTGAGCACCGAACCAGCTGCTGAGCACCTTAGGACCTGCAGGGTGAGGTGGCCCGTGCCCGCCATCCCAACACTCAAGGGAGGCTGAGGCAGGAGGATTACTGGCAGTTCAAGGGCAGCCTCGACTACCTATCCAGACCCTGTCTCAAATAAACAAAACAAACAAACAACAAAATAGAAAGCCAGGATAGCGCAGCTTCCAATTCAGGTCCCCCCCAGCAGCCACCAACAGCAACCAAGGCCACCATGGTTACCTCTTTGTGGCTGGCTTAGAATCAGGCGCGGGGAGCAACGGGAAAACTCTCTGGGCGCCTTCTAGAGCATTCCCACTGAGGGAGCAGAGTCCCTGGAAGGCACAGCTGTGCACAAGGCCAGGCAGTTCTGCATGGTGGCCTTTTGCACGTGTGACACGTTGACTAAGCGCCAGCAATGAGTCTGGCTCACACCAACGGCAGCTGCTGCTGGCCCCCGACCCCATGGTGACCGCTTTGCCGGGCACTGAGTGCCTCATGGGGCACAGGTAAGATGAGAGAGGAACTCGGACTGTCGCTGAGTAAGAGGCCGAGAAGGGACGATTTCTGGGAGAACGGCAGACTCCAGGAGTGCGGATGAGCCTCAGTGACTCTTGTGGGGGTCCCCAGGGAGTGAGAGCTGGGCACAGAGAGGGTGCCATACAGCCAGAGGCCACACAGCAACCGTGACCTGCCTGGCCCTGGCCCAGCTGGTACCAGTCTGGCTTCCCAGCAGTGCCAGGTGGGGCCGTTTTTACAAGGTGTGGCAGCTGCTTTTATAAACCGGGGGAAAAAAATTAAACGGAAAAGTCCTATAAATGGAATCCCTTAGGTTCATTGGGGCCAGGCCCTGGTTTGTTCAGGCCTGTGTGTACGTAGGTTCTTCACGTCAGCCGGACACCTGGGTGTGGGACAGGTGTGGGGAGGGGCACTGCGCTTTTCACCTGGCATCCAGGTTTCCGGGGGCCCCAGGCTCAGCCACCTGTCAACTGCCTGGGGACCGGGGACAGCTGCAGGAGGGGCCCCTGAATCAAACCGGCCCCAGCCCCGGCGTGGCTTAGCCTCAGAGGTCACACACAGGGTCACTTCTCAGATGGAGAAACTGAGGCTGGGGGCGGTGGGCTGGGCATCCCATTCAACCTCGGACCCAGCCTGCCTCCTCTTCTGGGACTCTCTGGACCTACGCTTTTCAGGCTACTCAGGGCTGGCCTTGATCCTCCTGCCTCAGCCTCCTGTGTGCTGGGATTACAGGTTTACACCACCACACTTGGCCCTGCTTTTAGAGAGAGGGAAACTGAGGCATAGAAGGGTCAGCTCCTCAAAGGCAGGTTGGGTGGGAATTCAGTCTCTGCCTTTACCAGCCCAATGGGTTTTCCTTTCCTTTACTGGGTTGGTAGTGAGTTCCCCATCACGGGAGGCAAGCAAGCCAGACCTGCGTTCCACGAGGAAGAGAGGCTGCTTGGGAAACGCTCCTTGTTTCACGGTGGCCCCAGATAAATCCTTCCCTGCTCTGGGCTTCAGAGGCCAGTGGCAGGAGGACAAGTCCCCTGTGGAGACCTCCAGCTTGGTCTGCCAGTTGCCTGGGGGAGAGGCCTGGGGAAACTGAGGTGCCCACGCCCAGAGGGTGAGACCCGCACCTGGGGGAGAGACCCTGGGAGGTGGCCGGGACCAGCGAGGGTGACAGCTCCCTTGGGGCCCCACAGCTGGCCCTGGCCCGGGTGCGGCTGCCTCAGTTTGCGCAGCTGGAAAGGGGGCCCCAAACGCAGAACATCTGCCCCTGAGTGACAGTGGCTGGCACGGGGCCTGGGGACGGGGACAGATGGCGGTCCCCCTCCCGCGCCCGCTCAGCGCGCCTCCACCGCCGCCGGGTGCCACCTGGACAGAGGGAAACGGGCTCGCAGGCGAAAACTCATGCCCCCGGGCCGCCCCAGCCCGCGTGGAAACGCAGCCGGCGCTAGGACCCTCCTCGCTCGCCTTCGGGAGGGGAAACTGAGGTACGTCCTGAGACCATCAGCCACTTGCCCACGCCCGGAGGGCGGGACCCGCGCCGGGAGAGGCTGTGTCCCCAGATGTGGCCCGGCGAGCTCCCCGCGGAACCCTGGCCCTGGAGAAGGAGGGATGCCGGGGACCCCGCACTGGCAGCGGCTGCCCCGCGCCGACGCTTGGGGAGCACTGCCGAGCCGCCCCGGACCCCGCGTGTCCCCCGCCCCACTTCCCCACCCCCGCACACTCACCCCGGGACGCGCCGGCCTCCAGCCCCTCCGCGCCGCAGGAGGACGGGTTTACAACTGAGCCCAAGCCCACGCCCTCCGGCTCCTTCCTGCCCCGCTCCCGCCTCCCGCTCGCCCGCCCCGAAGTAGCTCTCAGCTGCGCCGAGTTTCCGGGTGGCCCAGGCAAAGTCCCACGCCGGACTCCTGCTGGCCACGCCCACCGGCCACGCCCCGCCGCGACCACGCCCACTCCAGACCTGCTCTTCCATTCCCGCTACGCCTCCTGACCACGCCCCCGCCGCGACCACGCCCGCCACGGGCCCGCCCTTCCATTCCCACCACGCCTCCCCGGCCACGCCCCGACGTGGCCACGCCCCCTAGGCCCCACCCTCTTCCCCGCGCTGGAGGTCTGCAAGCCTCGCCCGGACTCCGCCTGGCGCAGAGACCACTCAGACGCCAGCTCATCGTGCGTTCAATCGAGAAAACCTAAGCTGGGGGGCAGGAGGAGCCCAGGGCGGGGTCCCCAGATCCCTTCAGGGTTGGAAGGTTCCGGAGCCCCCCAGGAACCCTCAGGCTGCAGGCTGGAGTCAGCTTCAGGATTTTCAGATTTGGGGGTTTGGCCGAACTCACCCTCTCTTCCTCCCCCAGCCCTGTTCCTTCCCGAGGAGGGAGGGTTCCCGGCCGTGCCTCAGTTTCCTCTCCTTGCAGTGGAGGATAAAGCGCCACCTGCGGTGGTGGCCGGGGCGGTACAGGTAGGGAGTGGACGCCGCGGGGCCAGCGTGTGACCCAAGCCGGCTTCCTGCAGCGCAGCGACCTCGGTGTCCGCCCGGGGCCGCGCAGACCGCGCTGTTTTGCATGGTAAACATGTAGACTGTGGCCCGAGCCCCTTCACGCTATGGGGCCCAGCAAAGCGTGGGCATCGGACGCCGCACCCTGCTCATCAGATGCGGGTCCCGCGGCGATGCCCTGGAACCTTGCAGGTCATAGTAGGCAGATGCTGGGGCGAAATGTCAGCAGTTCAGCCATGCAGTGGAGCACTACTCAGCCGTGAAAAGGAGCAGGCACTGACCCGGGCTACCATGGGGGCTGACCCTTGAAGACAGCCACAAGGATGTGAACCCGTTTTTTTTTTTTTAATCTGATATTTTAAATTAGGCAACAGGTATATGTCTGTATCTTTCATCTTGATCATTTTTACCCTCCACCCTTCCTCCTCTTGATAAGAACTGTCCAGACCAGAATAGGAAAAGCCAGAGGCAGGAAGCAGGCTGGTGGCTGCTAGGGTTCTGGGGAAGGGACAGCGAGGGGTGGTTCCCAGGGACAGGTGTGCGGGGGGGGGCGGGGGTGTTGCGGGTGGTCCAGAAGCAGAGGTGAGGTGGGGGTTGTATAACTCTGTTTTTCTTGTTGTTCTTATTGCTTTTTTTTGTTTGTTTGTTTGCGACAGGGGCTCAATATACAGTCCCGGGCTGGCTTTGAACCCGCAGATCCGCCTGCCTCAGCCTCTCAAGTACTGGAACTACAGGTGTGGACCACCACACCCGGCTGGTGCTTGTATAGCCCTGTGACTATGCGGAAGTCCCCTTTAAAAGATTAATTTCCGGTTGTGTGAATTTCATCTTAAAAAAACCAACCAACCAACCTGAGTAGACCGGGAACTCGGGGATTGGTTGCTCTGAGCCAGAGCTGGGGTTTTGGGGCCCCCCGGATGGGGGGCGGGGCATCATTCACAGACATTTGGCCTGGGGGGTGGGGGTGGGTTTAATGGGCCCCACTTTGCTAGATAGCAAGGGTGGGTTCAGTGGGCCCCACCTGGCGAGGTCACCCCGAGCAAACAGCCCGCTGTGCCTAGAGGGGCCCAGCTTTCCGCAAACGGCTGGGAGATAAAGCGGGTGGTGGGGCAATCCTCGGGCAGGGTCCCTAGCACGGAAGGGCACCCCAGGGCGCCGCAGCGACTCTGCCACGTCACCCGCCCCGCCGCTCACGCTCCCGTGTGCCAAGATCTGCGGGGGGCGGGGGAGACCTTGCGGTCACACCCTTCCTGAGGCCTCAAATCAGGAAACCAGGGGCCCTTGGGTGGCCATGGGCCCTGGGCTTCACCCCAAGACCTGAGGCCCCTTAGGGAAAGCTGGACCTCCAAGGGCAGCCGAGTCACAGCCCCAATTCTCTGCTGGCCATATTGGGAAAGCTAGAGCGACCCGTCTGAACCAGGGAAACACAGTCACCATTTGTATAAAAGGCTTTGCATTGATCTGGTGCTTGCTGAGAGCCAGATATTCCCCAGCCCTCTCCCTACACAGGCTTCCCTCATTTTGCAGATGAAACTGAGGAGGGAAGGAGGACTAGAGGAGCCCAGAAAGAGACGCCAGGGCTCTTCTCAGAGTCAGGAAGAGGAGGTGGTATTGTAAATGGGGTTTTGAGGTATGTGTAGGAGTTTGCACGGTGGGGCAAAGTGTCCTCTTCCTTCTGAGGCAGGATGGAAGACATGACACAAGTAGGTGGAAAGGAGACGAGGAAGGCTGTAATTCTGGGTTGTATTTTTAAGCCTGCAACTTTAGAATGCAAAGTTACCCAAGGTTACCCACATCTGTATTCCCTAGGTGCATTTGTGCTTCTCTTTATCCAGGCCGACCCCACCCCACACCCCCTGAAGAGACCAGAAATCCGTAAATAAATTTTCTTTCTTACCGGGAATGGAACTCAGGACTTTGTGTTTGCCAGGCAGGCGCTGTGCTGTGTGCTGTGTTCCCAGCCCAGAAATCCATAAATTAGGAAGCCCCAGCCAAACATAAAGACAGACTCAGACCTCAAACAATGTTTTAGATCATCTGTCTTAAAAAAAAAAGTCGACCTGCTTTCTCCCGCACCCCGGGCCCCCTCTGGACCTGTGATGGCGCTAGTCTCCTCCCACCCGTGCCTGCCTGCCTCGGCCTCCACTTTTCTACTGCAAACCCAGCCCCCACACTTCTGTAGATTCACACATCCCACGAACTCCCACTGCCGGGAACAGAACCCCTGCCTTCCGGAGCCCCTCTGCCTGGAGGCCCCACCAGAGACCCTCTTCACCTCACTGAGTACCCTGAAAATTCTTTTCCTGAGCTGCCGGCGGTGGAGGTGGGTGGCGGTGAGCTCAGGAGCCCCATCCCCACTTCAGGGGCCTCCTGGGACCCCTGCACGGTGATATTTCCATCCCCGTTCTTGGGGTCCAGGATGGGGGATCAAGATGTAATCAGTGGCACAAAAGGGAACTTTATTTTTTTGAGACACGGTGGCTTAGAACTCATGGGGATCCTCTTGCCTCAGCCTCCTAGTTGCTGGGGTGATAGGTGTGCGCCCCCATGCCCGGTTTAAAAATAGAATTTTTAAAAAGCTAGGTCTTTTTTTTCTTTTAGAGCTAAGTGAGATCTCCAGGCTTTCCCCAGCTGAGCACACAGCACCCCTAGAAGGGGCAGGGCGAGCAGATGCTGCACCCCGAGCCCGGTTTCCTTGCCTCGAGAAAGGGGAGCCCACAAAGTTGGCAGGGGGAGCTGCACCGGGTCCCTCTGTTCCTTACCATAAAGGACCCCAAACTCCTGCGCCCAGGAGATGGTGACTGAGGTGACTGGGCCCCCCACACCCCGAGCTGGTGTTGAATAAATCCTTTGTCCTTTTTATCCAAAAAAACGGCCTCCTTGAACTGCTCAGCAAATGACTCTGGTCTGAATAGATGGACTGGGAGGCCGAACCACGCAGGTCCCCAGCCGGGGCCCACTCTGCCCCCCCACCCAGAGGCCCAGGCTTCCTCGCCAGACCACTTCCCGTCCCCTGAGACCCTAGGTCGTCGGGCTGTGGAGGAGTCACAGTCACACCTTGCTTCAAAATGCTAAACGTGAAAAAAAGACAGGGAGATGAAAATTTAAAAACTGCTTTTCAGAAGAACTGGCTTAAGGACACAAAAGGTACCCAAATCCAGTTTAAAGTTTTTTTTTTTCTTTTCCCAGACACACACAGCCAGGGCTATCCCCATTCACCTGCGGACTGGCTCTTTCCCGTCTGCAAACTGGCCCTCCTCACCTGTGAATCGGACACACCCTGTAGCAGCGCTCTGGGGGGTCACATTCCGAGCTGGACATAGGTGAATGATTTGCATTCTAACGCAGCCCCGCCCAGGGGCCACAGGCAGGCACCCCGAAGCTCACACACCCTAGATCTCCCAGCTATTTTTTTCTGGGGGGGCGGGTGGCAGTGGTGTTTAAGACAAGGTGTGGCTGTGTAGCCCAGGCTGGCCTAGAACTCGTGGGGATCCTCCTGCCTCAGCCTCCCGAGTGCTGGGATGACAGGCGTGTGGCCACCAGACTGGGTTCTCAAAACCCCTTGTATTAAGCCCCTTTTTACGCAGACTTCCAAGCTTGGTCTTCTCGTTCTCCCACCTGGCTCTGAGACCCTGGCGGGGCCCCAAATAGGGCGAGTCCGGAGACCCTGCGCCCGCCAGGCAAAGCACAGGGTGTGGTTTTCTAGGCCCAACCGCCCCGGCGTCGTGGAGGAAGGATACGCACCGATGCGGGACAAGGTTTCCTGTTTTATCTTGTTAGAAAATAAAGTGTTTATTTAAAGAACATTAAAAGGCCGGGACCTGCGTGGGGTTGGCATCAGGAGGAGGAGGACGAGGAGGAGGAGGAGGAGGAGGAGCAGCGATCTCGGCTCGGCCAGCGTGGTGTGGGGCGGGCGGCTCCTCTCCACGGATCCAGGCCTCGGGCACCGCGGGGTCCCGGCGTCCGGTCCGTGAGCACCAGGATTCAGTGCGGAGCTGGGGCGACGCTCAGCAGCTCACGAGGTACATCCCTGGGGGGGCCAGGGAGTGAGGGGCGCCCCAGGCTTCGCTCTCCTGTGTTCCTCGGCGCCCCGGGACTCAGGGCTTGGGGGTCCTGACCCTGCTCTGACCTCCTTCCCCAGCCGCTGCATCCCGGGCCCACCCCCTTCGGTGTCCACTCTGCCCAGGGGGGCTCCGATGGACCTATGCCCCATCTTGGTGCCCTGCCTCCCCGCTACCCCAGCCAAGGTCCTCCCCTGCCGCCCTGGTAGCTGCAGGCTTGGGCTCCCGCGGTTCTGGGGTTCCTGGCCGGGCGGGGTACCTGTGGCGAACCTCCTCTTCACCAGGGACATGCGGTAGCCGCCGCCCACCAGCTCCACGCCGATGCCGGACAGAGTGGCTCCCTCGCTCATGAACTGTGCGGCCACGGGGCTGGGGGTGCTGGGCCCCGACAGCGGCTCCCAGCTGGCGGAGAGGCGGCCGGAGCCTAGGGAGGCGGGCATCAGGGGCGGCCTCTGTCCACCCCCTCGGGCTCCTCTCGGCCTCCTGGACCATCTCTTCCGGCCCGACCGGCGTTGGGTGCTTTGCCAAGCAGTCCTGCTTCTCCACCACACGCCACGGTCTCCTCCCAGATTTTTTGTTTTTGTATTGGACTTCAAACCTAGGGCCTCGCACATGCTCAGCCAGCAATATACTCCCTAGCCCCTCCCCCCATTTAAAATATTTTTATTTTTTATTTTGAAACAGGGTCTTGCCAAATTGCCCAACCTGGCTTGAACTTGGGATCCTCCTGCCTCAGCCTCTGGGTTATGGACCACATCCGGCTCCTCCCCGAGTTTGCATGGCAACCTCCCTCCAGCACACCCTCGATTCTTCCCCAGTTTCTAAAAGTGCCCTGCACCCGCCGGCCACCCCGCCCCCAGCTCTCACTCACCCCCTGCCTCTGACACATCTGGGAGCTTCCACGTGAATCGTTTTTCCTCCAGGCTCCTGGCCGCAGGAAGAGCTCGGTCAGAGGATGCCGGGAGCCCGGGGACCCAGCTCCACCACCCCAGCTCCCAGCCCAGCCTCGGTGGCCCCACTGGCGAGCGGGTGTGGGGTGTGCGCGGGCACTGCGGGCCGCCCTCACCAGGTGGCAGCCGGCTGCAGGCGCACGTTGGTGACCGGCTCGCTCACGGGCAGCAGGATGTGGACGTTGGAGAGCGGCGTGGGCACGGCCGTGGCGCCGGCGCGGTAGCTGTACTCCACGGCCACCTGCGTGAGCGCCGCCCCGCACTGCCAGTGCGCGCGCAGCTGCAGAGGCAGCGCCTGGGGGCCCGGGCGGGAGAACTGGGGGGACAGGCCAGGGTGAGGGACGTGGCTGGGGCCGCCGCAGCGTGCGCTGTGCAGCCACCCCGCCCTCGCCTTCCACCCCAGCCCGCAGTGCACGCGCGACCCATTGCAGCCAAGGCAGACTTCATAGAGTCTCGTTACACTTCGTCTCCAGCAGAGGGCAGGAGAGCGCTTATTCTAAACCTGGCAGACGAGTGCAAGCTCAAGGTTCTTTAATTTGCATAATAGCGCCCTCTGCACCAATAGCTGCCAGGCCTGTAACACTGTCTACCAGTTTACCATTCATGCTCCGCCCACCGTTGGCTCTTATTGGCTGCCTGCATTTCCGATGCCTGCTCTCATGGGTTGCCTGTTTCTGCCGCCTGCTCTCATTGGCTGGCTGCACCCCTGCCCCGCCCCTTGCGCATGACCCACCTGGTATCGCAGCAGCACCACGTTGTAGTAGGAGGCCGCGGGGTTCTGTTCTGCCTGGCGCTGCAGGGCCTCGGTCAGAGCAGCCATGTTGAGCCAGAAGTCTTTGGTCTCTGGGTCGCTCTGGGAGGAGTCACTGCAGAGACAGGGACCCATCACCCCGAACTCAGGACACACCCTCCCAGGGCTTCCTAAAAGTGTGATTTCTCAGGGCACCCGGGGCTCAGCTAAGCCCTCTGTGGGTGAGCGCAAAGGCAGGCAAAGCAAGGTTCAGAGAGGGTATGCGACTCGTCCCAGGCCACACCGCAAGCCCCCAGAGGCACGGCATGATTTCAGGGCCCCTCCCACTTGCCGTCCATCGGACCTGAAGAGCAGGTCGGCGTTGGGCTGGAAGTGCTCGATGCCGGCCGTGTGAATGAGCCGGAAGCTGAGCACGGGGGGAGGCGGGGTCCCGCTGAACACGCGCACGATGCCGGCCGGGAAGGTCATGGTCAGCTCTCCGGTGACCCGAGCCACGCAGCTGGGGGCAGGAAAGACTGGCGTCAGGTCTGGGCGCTGACTGGCCCTGCATCCTTTCTCCAGGGTCCATTACAGCATGTGGTTTCCCAGGCCTCTTAGTACACAGAAGACCCTGGCCATGCCTTGGCTCCTTCTCTGACCTCCTCTTTCATCTTTCTCTGGACTGGAAGAATCCATCCTGGACTGAAGGAGCCCTGAATATGCTTTTCCCTATTTCCCTTTTCTCCTAGCCCACCAGGAAGCTCAAACGAAGTGGCTCTGTTTTAATTTAGCTTGGGTTTTGCGTTTAATGTTCTCTCCTTCTTTGTGGTTTGGATGCAACCTCAAGAATGTCAGGCCAACCCCTGCATACCTTGGGTTGTGGCCACGGAAATAGGCGTGGACATACTCGGTGAAGGCAGTGGCCACAGGCAGTGCATCCTGGGAGCCCAGGACTACAGGGCTGGGGCCCCGGGAGACACCTGGGGGTGGTGGGGAAAGAGGGGGTCAGATGCAGACAGTGAACACAGACTATAGGTGCCACCCCCACCAGGGCCTCCATCCTCTCCCTTAGCCACCCACCAGGCCAGAGAATGGTAAACTGAGGCAGGGGGCAGAGTGGCCCCACATACCATGTCCAGTCTGGGACGAGAAGTTGGGCCGATCCTGGGCCATGCCGGGGGCTGAAGAGCCCAGCGGGGAGGGGCTCAGAGACCGGGACTGCAGGGTAGGAGGGTGGCAGGGCTGGCAGCTGTTCTGAAAGGGGACTTGGAGGCCACCCCCAGCCCAGGTCCCCATACCCCAGGACCTACCAGGTCGCCATTGCTACGGGTGAGGGTACAGGACACCTTCCTGGAGCGGGGCCGCCGGGGCGGGGCTGCCAGGCCCTCCCTGGCTGTGGAATCTGCCGGCGTCAGGTCTGAGGCACAAGTTTAGAAAACGGACCTTGCTGAGATGCTGCCCCAGGTCTATGTGGCCTCCCCAGGGGCAGGAACTCAGCCTAGGACTGAGGAGAGGGGGAGTTCTGGGGTGCCCTGTGGTGTGAAGACCTACAGACCATGTCCACAACCCTGAATGCCTCAGACATCAAACTGCTGGCTGGATAAGGAGTGAGCTCCCTGTCCCTGGTGGTATGCAAGTAACGGGTGGTGGCTTGGGACAGGGGCGTGCTACGGGGCAGATCTGGTGGAGGAGTTTTAGCCAGGCCAGCGCAGATGTCCCTTCCCTGGGAGGCATCTGCAAGCCAGGCCCACAGGACACCCTGAGTCATCACACCCCACACTCAGAGGCACCCTGCAGCTCACCTCCCCCGGCCTCCAGCCCCCATGGTCCTGGTGACGGCGCCAGGGGTTGCGGCGAGTCGGGTGGTGGCGGGACCCGGGTGGCTCTGGAGTCCCGGGTCTGTGCCCTACAGCTGGATGGGCTCTGTGGGGTGCCTGGGTGGGGGACCCAGGAATCTGGGGAGGGGCCAGTAGCTGCATGGGATGGAGAGTCCAAACCAGAGTCTTCCACGTTCTCGGGTGAGGAGGAGGAGAAAGGAGAGGGGCTGGAAGTGAAACCCAGGCTGCTGGAGCCTAGGGGAGAGGAGGGCGATCAGTCCAGCCACGCCCACCCGATAGGCCACGCCCACCGTCCCTTGCCTGGCACTTTACATTAATGCCCGCCCACTCAACCCCCTGCCCATCCAACTATAGGCCCCATCCTCTGTAGCCCCGCCCACTCTACCAAAGGCCGTTACCTTTCATGGCCCCGCCCACCACCAAATTCCTCTGCCCTTTGTGGCCCCACCCACTCTAGCAAACCTCTCCACGCTCCGCCCACTTGCACCATGGCTTCATCTGCTCCATAAAAGACCTTCACCCTCTGTGGCCCCACCCCCTCAACCTTGGCCCAGTCCACCTGCTACAGACTTCCACCCGGTATGGCCCCGCCCACTCATAAATAGCCCCGCCCCGGGTGGGTTTGATGTGCACCCCTCCCCTTCCCTCCACCCCCGCAGGGAGCGATCTTCTCACTGGCCACGCCCACCCTCCCATCAGCCCCGCCCCCGCCCGCAGCCCTCACTCCATCACCTGTGAAGTCCTCGTGGTCCAAGGCGGACTCCAGGGGCGGCCCGAAGAGGCTCTTGGGCAGCTGCTCCTCGGAGGACGGCGGCTTCTCCGCGCAGCTGCGGGCGGAGGCGGGCAGGTGCCGGCGCTGTTCCCCGCAGCCGCCTCCCACCTCAGGGCCCTGCTCCTGCTGTTCCCTGTCTTGCGCTCTGTTCCTGCTGTTCTCTCCACGGAACTTCCTGCGCCTCCTCCGGGCTCAGTTCCAAGTCACCCCCTCAGTGAGACCCCCACCATCACCCCAGGCGAGGTCACCCCTCTGCCATGTCCCCTGCTTCAGGTTCTTGCCAGCCCTTAGCGTGCCCTCTCATTCGTTTGCTATTCTATTGGCTGTTTTTAGAGGCAGGGCCTTACTACGTAGCCCATGCTGCCCTTGAACTCACGGCAATCCTCCTGCCTCAGCCTTCTGAGGCATCATTTGCTATCATCATAGTGTGGACTCCAAGAAAGGGGAGACCTGTCTTGGTCCTACATCCCCCAAACCCAGCGTGGCACAAGTAGACAGCAGGTGCTTAATAGATGCCATGTGGGTGACTAAGTGTCCCTCACCAAGCGGCACAACCTCAACTCCTGTCTAGGGTTAAGAAAAGTCAGGGTGGAGCCGGACGTGGTGGCGCACACCTTTAACCCCAGCACTCGGGAGGCTGAGGTAGGAGGAGTGTTGTGAGTTCGAGGCCGGCTTGGGCTACAACGTGAGCGCAAGGCCGGCCTGAGCTATATGGTGCGACCCTGCCTCAAAAAACTAGGGCTGGGAGTTTGGCTCAGTGGCTTAAGCGCCTATCTGGCAGGTGTGAGGTTGTGAGTTTGATACCCGGTGCGGGAAGGAAAAAAAAAAAAAAGGCAAAACCGCAAGCCAGGGTGGAAACGGGAGACCCGGGGGGTGGAGCCAGCCCCGCTGCCCCTCGCGCTGAATCCCGTCACCCCGCGGGACCCACCTGGTGGCCCGCGGTGCAGACCGAGGCCTCTGCGGCTTCCCGGCCGGGTCACGGGCGGAGTGGCGCTTCATGGTGCCCTGTAGAGCGACGCAGGCTGCAGGCAGCGGCGCAGCCAGCCCGGCCCGCCCCCTCCCGCCGCTCCCGCACCTCACCCCTGGGCCCGGAGGGAGGATGAGGCTGCCGGCCGTGGCCCGGAGCTGTGCCGCCGCCGCCTCCGAGCTGCAGGCCTGAGCGCGGGCTGGGGCGGGCTTGATGTGCACGTAGAACTTTCTAGGCTCCTCGTCGTCGAAGTCGGAGTCGCTGGATGAAAAGCGAGTGGGCTCGGCCGTGCGTGGGCCTCTGTCAAGGAGCCAAGCGGACCCCAACACGGGCCCCGCTTCCGCCGTCAGCCCCCAAATCCAACCACGAACCTCTCTACCAAACCCTTGGAGGTCTTGGACAATACCATCATTCGCCAGTTGCCAAACTACTTGGCAGACTCTTATTCAGCAGCTAAAGCCCAATACGGGTGCCCGT
>RJWM01037972.1:0-17087 GCA_004363535.1 Dasyprocta punctata | reverse complement strand
GGGTGGTACCCATGCTTCGGGCCTGTCTCACTGCCTGGGCCCTGGCTTCTGTCACATGTCCTGCTGTGACAAGGTCCTGATTCCTAAGCAGAAAGGGGTGGGATACAGTGGCACTTTACTTTCAGATCCCTCCTACGTTTCTGGGGTCCTTCCTGTAATGGAGGAAGTATCTCTGCTCCCCACTCCCAGGCTCTGAAGCCCAGCTCCCCCACCTCCTTCTCAAGGTCCTGCCTCTCTGGGGAAGTTATTCCCTCTCTGCCCCTTCTACTCTCTTTCCTGCCTCTTTGCCATTGGCCCTGAGAGTGCTCAACTCCTCCCTGTCCTAAGAACAGAATCCCAAGGCTCAAGCCCTCTCTGCCTCCTTCTTCTCCCTGCTCCTTCTCAGACAGACTTCTAGCCAGCGCCTTCCTCCCCAGCACTTCTCAGCTTGGGGACCCAAGGCTATGCGGCAGCTCACTGTGATGCGTGTCCACGTCATCTGCTATGGAAAGTAGGCAGCCATGTCCACCTAAAGGTCCTCACTCTCGCTCAGGTTTTCCACTCTGGGGACTCAGTCCCTGCCTCTTGTGCTGGGAGCCCTCAACCGTCCATCCAGCATTCTGGTGTGTGGCCTTTGCTCCCTTTGCTTGCATCATTCTGACTCCTTCTCACTGGGGATCTCAGCTTAGGTGTCCCTTCCTCCAAGAAGTCCTTCCTGACACCGACCTCCAAATGTGGGTGAGGTGTCCCCCACAGCTGTTTCCCATAGTGCCCTCCCATAGTACCCTCTACTTTCCTGTTAGGGCACAGGCCACAGGTTGAGGGACTTGTTCACTGGTCTACAAGCACCAGCAGACTGTGTGCTTCCTGAGGGCAGACGGTTGTTACATTCCAAGCTCCCAGTCCAGTGTGTAACTCCAGTGCAGTTTTGGATGGATGGATGCTGATCTCCGTGTGCATGTGCACATGTGCGTGCATGTGTGTGTGTGCATGTGTGTGTGCAAAGGGCAGGCAGCTCTAGAGGTGCCGAGTAGGAGGTAGAAATTTTTACCCAGCAGGTGGGATAGACACTCAACAAGGCTAAGAGCTCTTGTACTGGATTGATTTCTGCTAGAGTTCTGTGGTGAGGTCCAGCCTTTGACGGAGGGCAAGGACTAGAAGACCATGTAATGATTTGAGTCTGAAAGCCAGAACCTCTGACTTGTCTGGAACTCTGACC
This sequence comes from Dasyprocta punctata, assembly GCA_004363535.1. Lineage (NCBI taxonomy): Eukaryota > Metazoa > Chordata > Mammalia > Rodentia > Dasyproctidae > Dasyprocta > Dasyprocta punctata. Next base: position 15,889 of record RJWM01037972.1, on the reverse strand, counting down.
CTCCCCTGTGGGTCCTTCAGCCCTTAGCAGACACTTCTGGTAGGAGAGACAGCTCTAGGTTTTTAGGCAGAGGAGCAAAAAATCAGGATCATACTTTCTGAACACCACAAGAGGGCGCACGGGGCCTAGACTTGTCCAGAACCTTCAGGTAGACCGTATACCTGGTCTGAGGTAGACTAGTAGAGCCAAGAAAGGTTTGGCAGAGCCAGGGCTTTGTTGAAGGCACAATTAGAAAAGTCCAACTCAAGGTTAAAGCTGGCTTTAAAGTCAAAAACGTTGATTGGAAGACAGAGCTGTTACTATGCTGCTTTAAAATTTAAAATATCCAGGCACAATGGCATACACCTGTAATCCTAGCACTTAGGAGGCTGAGGCAGAAGGACTGCAAGTTCAAGTCCCACCTGAGAAATTTAGCAAGACCTTGTCTCAAAAAGAGAAATAAAAAAAAAAAGCTCAGTGCAAAGGCCCTGGGTTCAGTCCTGAGTACTGGGGGGTGGGGACTATGATTCTAAACCACCAAGGGCAAAATGGGCAATGAATTTGTGGGTATCCCCCCACCATGCAGTGTATGGGTGAAGTCTAGGCATTGGCAGGAAGTTAGAGGGGCAGGGCAGGGAGCAGCAGAGGCTGGGGGGAGACGACGTTAGGGACATGAAGACAAGGAATAGCTCTGAGTCCTGATTCTCATGCTGTTTCCTGTCACTGTCTAAACACAGTGACTTTATCCTCTCACCCTGGCACTAATGCCCTCTACCCACCTTCCTAAATTGCCTCCTGGTAAGGATGCCATCGGGTGTGCTCAGGTGTGATTCCAAACAGACCTAGAATTTCTTCTTGACTTCTACCTTCCTTCCAGCTGTCTCACTCACTTTGGTCACACCAAGGCAGGGAGCAACCCCCACCCTGCACCCCCATGCTTTGTGCCCCACAGCCCATCTGGCAGACAAAGGAGCTAGAAGGGACTTGTCACTTGGTGTCCTTCCAGAACACCTCGCTCTCCACCCTTCTCCCAGCCCTGACAACTCAATCCAGCTGACAGAACAGGAAATGGGAGTATGCAGCAGGCCTGCCACAAGACTGTGCCACTTTTCCCTGCAGAGGGAGGAAATAGGGCGGGGGGCTGCCTCCCCCTGTACCCCCTGCTCCCCAGGGAGATGACCATTTCCAGCCTGTGCGTTGGGAATGAGCCCTGGATGCCTAGAACCTTTGTGTCCTTGAAGCCTAAGAAGCTGATCTGATCCTCAAGTAGAAATAGAGCCTGGAGTTGGGCAAGGTGGTGCAGGCAGAGGCCCTGCATTCTGGGAGGCTGAGGCAAGAGGATAGAAAATTTGAGCTCAGCCTGGGCAACTTAGCAAGACCCTGTTTCAAAAAAAAATTTTTTTAAAGGAAAACAGACCAGGATGTAGCTCAGGACAAAGGCCCTGACTTCTTCTACCAGCAGGAAGAGGCAGAGGCAGAGGGAGAGGGAGGGGGAGGGGGAGAAAGAAAAAAAGGAAGGAGGGGAGAAAAAGAAAGAGAAAGGAAGAGTAAGGAGGAGGAGGAAGAGGGAGGGAGGGAAGAAGGGAGGGAAGAAGATAGAGAGAGAGAGAAAGAGAGAGAGAGAGAAACCCCTGGAGAACTTGTGACTCTCCAGAGGTACAGCCAAAGTCAGATGTCACACCTGGAGGACCTGGGAAAGAGTCAAAATGGATTACCACTTAGGAAACAAAGCATCCTGGAGTAAGGCTTTAACTAGTCTGGGGAAAATCTTCCAGCTGTTGAGAGGGTGGGGTAAGGGACAGGGATAATTTGCATTATATTTGCATTTCATTTGCATGCCACTCTTTTGTTGTCCAAAGGCACTGAAATTTCCTGCCCTTACTTCTTTTTTCCTTTCTTTCCTGTTCCATTTTAACCTCCAGGCAGCCTCCTATCTCCTCTTCCCCTTAGCCCTTCCTCTCCCAGGCTAACAGAGACACAGTATTAGGCCAGGGGGCAACCTTCCCCACCAGGGCACAACTCAAAAAGCTGGTTTTACAGAAACTATGAGCACCATGTAAGAGGGGGTGAGAGAAAGGGGTCTTTTATACTCTCAATCTAATTCGAATGATTATCAAAGAAGTTGGGGGGAGAAAATAGAAATTGTCTGTCCCTCCCCCCTTGTCCCCTACACACCTACCCCGGCCTCCAAAGACCTCTGAGAGAATAGACAGCTATGTGATCGGGTGCAAATCCCTCATGCTGTGGGCCTGACCTTCCACATACAAGGGGCATCAGAATGATATGTAGGTTCCTTCTACCTCATTAGAGGATCAGAGAAGAGAGAGGAGAAGGGAAGGCTCAGAGTCTGCCCCACCTGGCTTTGAGGTCAGGCAGGCCTAGGTCTGAGTCTCACCCCCACCATCCACTAGCTGTGTCAACCTTCCTGAATCTCAGTTTCCTCATCTACAAAAGAAGGCTAATGATTGTACTTTCCATCAAAAACTGCGCTGACAAGCAAGGCATGGAGGTGCAGATCTGTAAAGGCAGCTAAGAGGCTGAGGCAGGAGGATCAAAGTTCAAGGCCAGTCTGGGCAATTTAGCAAGACCCTGTCTCAGAATAAAAAGGGCTGGAGGTGTAAGTCAGTGGTAGTGTACCTACCTAGCAGTTCTGAGGTACTGGGTTCACTCTCCAGCAATATATATGGGGTGGGGGGAGAGGTTTCCAGGAAAATGGCAGACTGGTGAGCAGCAGAGAAAGAACCTCTCCAATACCTCTTCGGTGTCCAGACCCTGGAGTAGAGCAACATGAGGAAGAGGAGGAGGAGGGAGGTGGGTCCCACACACACAGGAAGGATCTGAACTGAGACTTGAAGCCCATAGAGAGAGATAATTCAGGAATCCAGCAAAACTAAGAAAACCAGGGGCGGTGGCCCTGCCTGATGGGGAAAAACAGCAGGGAAGCTGTGCACCCCACCCCCACCCCCATGTGCCAGCAGAGGCCCTGGGGAGAAGCAGCAAGGAAGCTGCCTTTGCCTCCCCAACCCCATAAGCAACTGGATGTGACACAGGCTGAGATGATAATAACCTGAAGTAGGGAAGCAGCCTAACATTTATGTTGTTTGATTGACTTTGCAAGCCTGGGGCAGGTAGTCTGAGCAACTATTTAAAGGAAAACAATATGCAATATAGTAACGATTGTGCATTTCCTGCTGTCCTATCACCGTTTTGTTTTATTTCATTTTACTATTCCTTTTACTCCCTTTAAAATAAAATTTTAAATATATATATACATATAAATTAAGTTGTACTAAACAGATTAAAACAGAGTACACATGTTCAGCATGCAATATAATTCTTGGGACCTATTTACTGAATGAACACGAGGTATTATCGTCATCCTTTTTCCATGCCCACTCCATCCCACCTGCCTACCTTTCCACCTCTCCACGCCATGCTTCCAACTGTAAACCCCCAAAGTTCTATCTCTTTCTCACTGACCCCTCCCAAAGAGTTTCATCTCCAGAATCATAGACTGCTGGTGCTTAAAGGCTCATGGACATCATCAGATGCAAACTCCTCTGGCTTCTGGAAAACTAAAGCCCAGGCAGGAGCGTTTACCACACCTGTGAGCCCAGTTATGGGCTGCGGGGGACACTGAAGCAGGAGGATGTCAAGTTCAAGGCCAGTCTCGACAGAGATCCTGCCTCAAAATAAAAAAAATTTTCAAAATTGACTGGAGACTTAGAGCACCCCTAGGTTGCAATCCTATTACAAGAGAGACAGAGACAGAGAGACAGAGAGAGACATCTAAAACTCAGAGGGGGAAAAAATGTGACTCTGTATACGAAAGAGTGTCTCAGGTCCAGGATATGGTCGTCAGAGAATCAGATCCTGAGAGCACATGATCATGAGAACCAGACCCTGGGTATGCATGACCATGCAAATAACACATAAATAGAGATATGGAAATCACATACACACCGGGGTATATACACTTCGTGTAAACATTTTTCTAGGATGATAGCAGGTGAGCGCAGTTGTAGATTTAAAAAAAGGAAATCAGGGAAAGGGCCAAACTTGAAGTGGAGGAGGGAAGGGAGGGACAGAGGCTGAGAATGTCTTGACAGGGGTTCCTAGGGTCACTTGGTCCTCCAAAAAGCATTTGAAGATCTGATCTTGGACCAGAAGAAGAAAAAGAGAAGCCCCTCCCCCACCTTCTTGCCTGGCAAGGGAAGCTGGATATGGCTGGGGGAGTAGGGTTTGCGTGGCCCTGAAGACACCCTGGCTACTTTCTGCTCCAAGACCCCTTCAGCACCCACTGAACTCCTTGTGAGACCTGGGTGTGCTCAGCACCACTGCAGGCTCTGGGGACAACAGACAGTAACAGCTTGTCACAACCTGCCACAAAGGCTATGAGGAGCAGTGAAGTGCCACAGTGGCTCAGTAAAAGATCAGATTGCTTCCAACTTGAAAGAGGGGGCATATGAATAATGCATTGAGGGAGTAGAAAGCAATGCTTTAGATCAAGAGTTCCAAACCAGGCTAGAGATGGTAGTCCATGCTTGTAATCCCAGTATTCTGGGAGGATCCCAAATTTGAGTCCAGGCTGGGCAACTTAGTGACTTAGCAAGACCCTGTCTCAAACTAAAAAATAAAAAAAGGGGTTGAGATGCAGCTCAATGTGAAGGTCCAGGGTTCTGATCCCAGGACCACCATAATAATAATAATAATAATAATAAATAAATAAATAAATAAATAAAAAGCTCTGACACAGTGTAAATGGCAAGTCATACTCTCATCTGGAAAAATGAAAATGATAATGGTACAATTTACAGATTGTTGTGTCCACCAAATGAGATCAAAAGGCATTAAAGATGCCCTTAAAGTGTGAATCAGCACTCTCCCTGGCACAGAGCTAGAGTGTGATAGATGCTGGGTGCTATAATCGGAATTACTGGGGTGGAAGATGGGGTCAGCACTGTAAGCCCGGTCTGGAGGCAGAGAAGCCTGAGACCTGCTCTGAGAGCCGAAACAGATGTAAGGGCTACGGTGATGGTAGGCTGACAGGGAGTCCCGTGTGGAAAAGCAGGCCAGGCCCTTTTCTCCTGTGTGTCTCCGTGTGGCCTTCCGAGCTTCCAGGCAGGTGGTCCCTCGGCTGAGAATCACTTACAGGCGCCTGAAAAGCAGAGGAAACAGGGATGAGTGGAATCTGAAGTGATGAGTCTACAAAGAGCACTGCAAGGGGAGTCCAAAGACCTAATTTCCAGTTAGGATTTGTTCCTGGGGAATCGTGTGCCTCTGGACGAGTCACTCGCAAGCTCTGGAAAGTGGCTGTCACCGCAGCTCCCAGACTGCCAAATGATCTGCACAGCCCTCTCTCCGCCGCGCCTCAGGGCAACGCGGGACCTGGAGGTGGGCGGCGTCTTCACCCGGAAAAAGTGATCCCTAGCCGGGGCTGTCTAGTTAGAAGGAAGCCACGGAGGCTGGGTGAGCTTGGCCGCCTGCTTACCCCAGATAGATGCCAGTTTTGATTAGCACTTGGCCCGTTTTACAGATTAGTAAAATGAGTTCAGAGAGGTGAGGAATCTTGTCCCCTACCACAGAGTTGTTGAGAGGTAGGATTCCAAGAACAGATTCTTCCCAGCACACCCCTGCGGCTTCTCCAAACACTCCAGGTTCCCCGTAGCGCTTTCTCCGGGAGCCAGTCCGGACTAAGGCTCGGGCCCAGGGGCGAGCTGGACGAGGAGCTTGGGTCGCTGCGGGTGTGGTGGGGAGGGGCCGCCCTGTCGGGTCCGGCAGACTGCAGACAGGTGTTGAGCGGTCCGCCCGGGCAGCGCCGACCTCCTTCCCCGGCCCCCACCTCTCCATATGCAAATCGCTGTTTTGCCCGGGCCCCGGGCCAGGGGGCGTGGCCGGCGGCCCCCGCCCCGTGCCGCGTGCTCACCTGGGGAGTGTGGCAATCCTGGCCGCGCCGAGTGCCACCCGGGCCGGAGCAGCTCAGCGCGCGACGGCTCCAGCAGCGGCTGCGGCCGGGAGCGAGACGAAGGAGACCCTGGCTTCCCAGGGGGCCCGGCTGGGGCAGACGCTGGGGGCCTGGGGGGGCACTGGCTTTGGCCCCGCCTGGGGCAGGATGGTGAATCTGGAACCCATGCACCCAGGTGAGACGCAGAGGGAGGGCGCTCTGACAGGTGTCATTGCTCGCGGGAAGTGGGGAAGGAGAGGGGCACCCTGCCTCGGGGGGCTTATTCCCCGGCGACCTGGAGAGGGCGGTGTGGATAGCGGGTCATCCTGGGTAGGTGTCTGGGGGAGTAAAGGCGGGGGGTGTCTGGGTAAGGAACCTTGGGAAAGGGTGAGGGTGGGGCGTGGGGGTTCCGAGCCCCAGATCCGGCAGCGGGCAGTTGCTCGGGCGGGCGTGCTGCGCTGCTGCTGCCCGACGCGCTCCCTGAGATGGGTGTTCACTCACTCGGCTGGGGTGTGGACCTGGGAGTGCAGAAGCTACAAGCTACGTGTATCCACACGCTGTGCAGCCCATGGCCCGCACCTGTGTGAAATGGAGCCAAAGGGGGCATGTGTGTGGGGGCTTTGGAGAAGCGGGGAGCAGTTACAGAGGCACACGTGGGGCAGGTGCCCTGTCACATGTGTATTGATTAGGGCATGTGCAGCAGGTGAGTCAGCATCTGCCTGTCACCGCGTGTGTTTCAAGACAGCATGAGACAGACCACAGAGGCGGCATGTGCTGGGCACTGAAGAGCCCTGTACATGTGTTCCAGGTGTGTCAGTATGTGCGGGAGGTGTTCCACTCACATGTTCTGTGGGTCTTGGTTGTGTCTAGGCTCAGTGCACGGTGAAGCTATGTCCCACAGTGGGCGGTGACAGATCCCTCCTCTGGTTCCCATATCCCGTGACCTCCTTTCCCTAGGGCCTGGAAGCCTCTGGAAAAGTATTGCTGGGAGTCCCTTTCTCCTGTGTGAATGAAGGATAGGTGAGCATGGAGGGCACTGAATCTCCATTTACCCTGCTGACTCCTTTCCCTGCTGGGCTAGGGTGGGAGCAGAAATGGAGGATTGGGCTTGGGGTGAAGACGGGGGATATGGAGGGACTTCATGTTTTGGTGAACATCTGAGGGCCTGAGCAAAGAACACTCAAGGTGAAGAAAGCTGTACCTGACTTGACTGCCTCAGATTTAGCACCTTGCCCCTCAAAGTAGGCAGGATAGAATGACGTTTATATAGGATTTCAGGATTGCTGAACTGTGTGGTTTGCTCTCCTTTCTGGGAGAGTAGGGAAGAGAAGGCAATTCCCCTGCCCTACCCTAAGAAGAAGGGCAGGTTGGAGGCTTTGGCCCTTCCTGGGTCCTGTCAGTCCTAAAAACAAGCAGCAGTGGGTGCTCGGGGACCCCAGAGTGCCTGGTTCCTGTTTCCCAGCAGGGCTGAGTGGAAGGGTGGCCTTGAGGAACCGTCCCACTCAGCGTCATCCAGGATCTGGCCAAAGGCTGTTCCCAAACATCATGGCACCAACATGAGCTGGGAGTACCTGAGGCAGATGCCCTGGGAGGTTTTTCTTTCCTTCGTTTCCTGTCATGAAGGCCAGGGTTCAAAGGAGAACCAGACTCCTCCAAAGATGGGCCCCAGCAGGAGGTGGGGAGTTCTTTAAGACCAAGATCAGAGACTTCCTGGGGGTTTTCCACCTCCTCCTCCACTGGAGACTCCTGCTCTGGGGAAATGGGAGGAGGTAGAACAGCTGGGGCCAGGCAGGGAAGCAGCCTAGAGGCTGAGTATCTAAGGCAGGAGAGGGGGCGAGGCTGGGAAGAGAGGGCCAAGCCCCCATGGCTTCCCCTGGAGCCAGCTCCAGGCTGATGCTTCTCAGAGAGCTCCTTCATCCTCTGGTCCCTGTGGGCTGGGTGCCAGACACAAAGGGGCCATGCACCTTGAGGTAGACTGCCTGGCTCATCTCTCCACGTTTTCTTATTGCCCCTCTCCCCAGCTTTTTCTCTTTGTAACCTCAGTCCTTTTGTATTTTTTATTTTAAGATAGGTTCTCACTAAATTGCTAAGTTGCCTAGGCTGGGTTAGAACTTGCAGTCCTCCTGCCTCAGCCTCCCAGAATGCTGGGATTCCAGGCATGTGCCACCATGCTTTCTCCAGCTATTTCTTTAGCCTGTTTCCCTGGGGCTGTCAGGCCTCCCTGCAAGATTCCTTGGTCTTGGCCCCTCTCTGCTGTTTCCCTCCCTTCAGTGGCACCTCCATGGGCTCTCTTGGTTTAGGACTTTCTGTGCAGAATTATTGGCTAGGTCTTGGTGAGATTTTTGGCTCAAGGTCTTCTATACAGGGCCTTTCAATGTGGACCCTGTTGTGGGAGCTGGGATAGGGGACCCTTTTCCCTACAAAGAAGGTCATATTATGATTTCCTGTCTAGGGTCCCTTAGTCTTGTATCCTCTTTAATGAAACTTGGTCTCTTTTGACCGTATTTTCCCACTACAGCAGTCCTATATCCTGTTAATCCTTGATGGAGCACTTCCCCTATAAATTTCCAGTGCTGGGCCCTTGGGGACTTCTCTTCAGTTGATTTACTGGGATGGTTTGGATGGGGGAAAGAGGAGGAATTGGAGCTAACTAGGGCATAAGCTTGCTCCCTGCCCCCTCTCTCCCATTCAGATGGGTCAGGTAGCTCTGGGGCCCCTGAGTCAGCGCCATCTTCTTGCCCTACTAACTAGGGTACAAGCCATGATTCAAGTCTGCCCCGAGCTTCAGCACCTGGTACTTTGCAAAGCTTCTCTCCCACCAAGTACAAAGACCTGAGCAGGCGTAGAGCCACCAGGCACGGGGGCTCCCAGCCAAGGAGGGGCTCCAGTTTCCTGGGCCAAAAACAGGAGAAAAAGCAAGGCATGTTGGTGCACACCTATAATCCCAGCACTATGGGAGGTGGAGGCAGAAGGAGCAAAAGTTTAAACTCAGCCAAGGCAACTTAGCTATTTAACAAGGCCATGCCCCAGAACAAAAAAAAATTTTTTTAATGGTTCAAGATATAACTCAGTGCAAAGGCCTTGGGTTCAATCCCAGTACTACAAAGATAGGATGATAGACAGACAGATGGACAGATTGGTGGATAAATAGACAGAGAGGTAGGTAGGCAGGCAGAGGTATAGTCAAGAGCTAGGGAGGGAGAAACGAGACAAAAATAGTATGAAGCCAGCCAGAGGGGGACACCTGGTAGGCCCCAGGGTGTCTCTTTCTCTGTACTTTTCACTGGGAACTATTTCCCATCTCAGTTGGGAAAGAAAGGTTGAGTGCCCAGACTGATGAGAGTCAAAGCTCAGGAAATAGCATTTGGGCTAAAAGACCTGACTGTGGGTAGGAAAAGAAGAGGCAGGAAATGTCTCCTCCAGCAGAGAGTTGGAGCCATGGTTAACTCAGAAGTGGGACCACTGGGTCCTTGAAGTACCCCTGGTAGGAGTGCTCCCAACAGCAAGAATGTAAGAAACAAGCCAAGAGGGAAGGCCAGACCCTTCCAAGGACATGAAGCTGACACTCAGAGAGGGAAGGATGGGGCCTCTTTCCCCAAATAACTCTGTCCCTGCAGGCCGAGGGCACAGTGGACACTGAACCTCTAGCTATGGGAGGTGCTGCCGCTGGGGCTCCATGTTCATAGACATATGAGGAGGGGTTGTTCCTGGGTTATGCCAAGGACAAGGAGGGCAATGCCAGCTTCAGGGCATGGCAGTGCCAGATGAGACAGAAAAAGTTCTGTTCTGACAACCAACTCTTATATGGCATAGTCAGGGAAGACAGTGATGGCAAGGAGCCCTGTTAGTTGGCTGAGATAAAAACACAGAGGAGCCCAGCCCCACCCTACACCTCTCTCATTCACCCCTAGCAAGTGTTGCCCGACAGGTGAAGGGTTACAGTGTCTCAGGAGTTTCGGTGTTGGCCCATTTGTAGGCTGAGACCCAAGCAATTGTCCCACCCATCAGCCTCAGCCTCCTACCCAGCACGAACAGGTTCTTGGTATCTCAGTATCCTATGGGACTGAAGGAGAGGTTTCACAGGTCATCACACCATGCCCCGCATGCAGGCTCAAAACCCTAGCCAACCCCAAAGTGTCACAGTGTCACAAGGTTGTGGGAGCTGGGGGTGAGTATGGTGTCTATTAGTAACTTTTAGACATAATTAAGACTAAATGTTAAATTGATTTAAAGAATGAGTGAAATGGCTTCTGGGTGTACTTAAAAGTGGTATAGGGAATGTGTATTGAAGGAAAGTTTGAGTTACAAACATAAAATTACAGCTGAACTCAGAAAGTTACCCTTTTAAATGTCAGGAGTTGGAAATAAGTTGACTCACTGACTCTGGTTGTCGTCCTAGCTTCACTCCCTCTTAACCTTTTCCTGTCCCCATGAATACCTGTTCAATGAAGGCAGAACTTGGAGAATGCTAATGCTCAAGGACAAGTTACAATGATGCTAAGACACAAGACGATAGCTGGTCAGGTAATAGGGAAGGTGCAAAGGAAAGGGTATGACAAAGAGGTAAGAGGGGAGCTGGACTAACATCTGAGCTGGTGTCTATTTAATGAGTATGTTTATTAGGTGCTTATTTGTCTTTATTATTTCTTAATCCTCATAATAACTATGGGAGGTGTGTTTTATTATTCCCCCCTTTTTAGGTGAGAAAATTCACATAGGTGATTAGTGAGTGTGTGGTGGCACTGAGATTAAACCCAGATTTGTCTAATGCCAAAACCCATGTTCTCCATCTCAGCTCCCCTGAAGCAGGTTAAGAGCAGAGGGAGAGATTTTCATACACCGCGTTCTCCTGGCAGTCTCTGCCTGTGGGCTTGTGCTCAGCGCTGTGGAGGAGCCCTGTGGGGAAGTGTGAGCTACACATCAGTGCCAAGTACTGCTCAACTCTGGGGCTAGCACCTCACAGAGGGAACAAAGTGAAGCCTGCTTCCCTGGGGGGAATGGTAGCAAGCAGCTGCAGAGCCCTTTGCAAATGGGTTCAGATGGCTCACTCAAGTTCTTCTGCATGCTTGTGCATGGCAGACTATGCAGATAGTTTGAAACCACAGCAGGAAAGACTGAGGTTAGGCTCAAGAAGTACTTCCCAAATACCTGGGGATCAGGTATGACTGCAGGGTCTCCCTGGAGCTCTGTGACCGCTCAGTGCCCTGTGGGTATCTGGGGAGGTGTCCACAGAGCTCTGAGTATTTACCTAAGAGTCTTCTTTCAATTGGCAGGTTTCAAAAAACTACTCAAAGCTTGGTTCCTCCCAGGATTACTTTATTCCCGCCCCTATCTCTGGAGGATTCTAGTAGTTTTGAGTCTCTGGACTCCCCATCTCTGTCTTGCTTGGTGTTACAGTCACTGTACCCCAAGGTATCAATCTCTGCCAAAGCCCCACACATCACTGCCCTAAAAAATGACACATGCTTTCTTGCCTCTTTTCCTGTGGCAGAGGTCCACCCTTTCCCCTCATCCTGATCCTCTCCAGACCCAGCATCCAGACTGCCAACCGCCTGATTACTGATGCAAATGGAGGCTACCTCCTTGACTGGGATTGGCTGGGGAGCTGTATGCAAATTAACTCACCAAGACTTTATGTGGTTTGAAAGAGTTAAAGTGCTGCCCCAGAGTAGAAGGTGGGGGTGAAGGGGGGGGTCAGCATGATTTGAATAAAATATTCTTCTGTTTTTAACGGCTTCAGTATTTGGGTGGTTTAATAAAGAGAGAAAAGAGAGGTGGGGGGAGAAAGAGAGGAGAGAGAGAGAAGGAGAGAGAGATCATTCAAAGTTGCCTCTTTCTTTCCCTCTGCTGACCAGGGAGGAGATTTAGGGGCCTCATAGGTGGTGGCAGCTGTCTGTTATGGGTAAATGTTTAATTTATTGAAATGAAGCAGGATGGAGGGCCAGGGCTTGGAGCAACACTGGGGCCCTGTGTAGGTATGCTTTTCTGGGCAGGGCAGTGACCCATTGCCAACTCCTTTCTTTCTTTATTTTTTTTTTTTTTTTTTTGCGGCACCGGGGATTGAACTCACAACCTCACGCCTGCCAGGGCAGGTGCTTAAGGCACTGACCCAAACTCCCGGCCCTGCCAACTCCTTTCTTACCAAGCAAGTTGAAGCAGTAGGAGAAGGTAAAGATCCCCAAAGAACAAAATCTTCAAGAAGGGCAACACGGAAGGTCTGACCCCTACAGTGCTCTGATCTCTGAGAACCAGACAGAGGGCAGAGGCAGGAGCTGGGCTTGAAGGGGAGAAGGGCAAACCTTGGTTAAAGGTTACTCCTACCTCCTGGGTAGGGATGTAGAGGGGAGAAATATGACTTAAGCTGCTTTAAAGAAATAAAATTAAGTCCTCAAATCATAAAGGGAACAGAGCTGGGAATGGGAAGGGTCCTTCCACTTCACTTTTATGCCCCTCCTCTTGTTAAATTGTTACCATCTGAGTCTTGGTGATAGGAGGAAGTGGCAATGAATGATGCAAAAGGTGGGAGATAGTGCAGTGGCAATGGAGAAAGAGGGTCAGAAAGACCCCAGGGGAGGCAAGCACAGGAGGAGGGGATTTGTGCCCCAAGCTTATGAATATTCTAATGGTTGTATGTTCAGGAATCAGGAATTTGAAAGTCTGATGGTGGCTGTAATTACATATTCATCTTTGCTGTTTAGTTAAAGCCACATATGTCATAGCAAGAAAAACTGCGACCTGTTATTAAAATCAGTTGTGTTTCCCCTGTAGATATCAAGATGAGTGGGGATGTAGCAGATTCCACGGACACTCATGGTTCCCTCAGCCAGGTGGAGCCAGGTAAGATTCTTCTCTTCTGGGGAGTGGAACAGGGAAGCAGAGAAGGGGAAGGAGTCGCTACAAATTGTCCAGCAATATGCTGTCTCTTCTTGCTTGGTCTTTCAGCCAGTCAGACTCAAAAGCTGTGTCTTAGAAACTGAGGGAATTCTCTGGAGACATGGGATAGGACTCTGGAGCTTTGGAATAGTAGATATTGCTCTCAATAGAGCAAACCTCTGGAAATAGGCAGAAAGGAGCCAGATCATTAGGAACAAAACACACCTAAAAAAGTTAAGGAAGTAGCTCATTTTTGCAGTGCTGGGGTTAAAACTCAGGGCCTCACATTTGTTAGACAAGCATTCTACCACTGAGCTATACCCTTAGTCCTTTGATTCACTCTTTTCTTTTTCTTTTTCTGTTTCTTTCTTTCTTTTTTTTTTTTTTTTCCCTGCACTGGAGGTCAAACTCAGAAGAGCACTACCACTGAGCTACATCCTCAGCTTTTTAAATTTTTTATACTGAGACACAGTCTTGCTGAGTTGCCCAGGGTGCCCTCGAACTTGAACTTGCAACTCTCCTGTTTCAGTCCCCTGAGTAGCTGGAATTTCAGCCATGTACCCCCACATCCAGCTGTGATTCATTTCCTGATGTGCCATTGCTACATCCCAAGAAGCATCAGGCTGTGTTCTCAGCTGCCAATGACAAAGGACAAGATCTGTCTTTGGTGGATGAACTATAGTCTTTTGTCCCAGATTTTTCAGCAGTCCTTCCAAAGGAACTAACTAAAGAGCCTCATATGTAAAATTTTGCCCTTTCAGATGATATGCATGTGAGTGGCAAGTAGGCTCAGGGAGGAAGCCTTCATGCTTAGAAATAACTTGGTGTTTTTCAAGAAGAGAAAAGAATTGGGAAGAAAGTTTCAAACATCCATAGCCCAAGTCTTGATTTGAAAATTCATATAATTAAAAAGAACATAAAGGAAGATAAGTAAAAATTGTAACACTACCAAATAATTTTAATAGCATCCCAACAAGACATCAATCAGTCTTTCATCTGGATCATTAGAGACATAGAAATAAGAAGTGGAAAAGAATCAATGTACCTTATAGCTTTTTCAGGTCTTTTAGAAAACTCCAGTTCCATTCTTAAAGTTAAAAGATCTGGGATCAGGTACAAGGCAGTTGGGAGTGGGGATTCATCTGCAGGATACATTTGCCACAGATTTTTCTGCTCCCCAATTTATTAATTTTGTTTTAATATTGTGCTACTGGAAATTGCACCCAGGAGTATTCTACCACCAAGCCACATCCTCAGCACCTTTTTATTTTTTTGAGACAGGGTCTCACTAAGTTGCCCAAGGTGAAACAGTGTCTACTTGCACAAGCAATAATGTACACAGAGGTATACTCTTTGCTTTATACAGAGGACTAGCTGGACTAAGGAGAGTGAGAGCCGGTTACATACCACCACTACCACCACCCTTTTTTTTTTTTTTTTTTTTTTGAGATTGGGTCTCACTGTAGAGTCCAGACTGGCCTTGAACTCACTATATAGCCCAGGCTCGCCTCTGTCCTTCCTGAGCGCTGGAATTCTAGGCAGGTACCATCACACCCATTTTCATTAGCTTGTTGCTAACCATGTTTTACTAAAATCTGTGGAAAAAGGCACCTGTCCTTCCTTCCCAATTGAAAAGAAATTTCCCTTCAACTGCAAGAACCTGAGATCAGCTCAGCTGGAAAGTAACAGGAAGGATCCTCACACTGACACTCTTCTCTGGAGAAAAATCAGAGTCCAGGAGCTGTGATCCTGAAGAAACTGGGTTGTCCTTTCCTAGGGTGACCAGAGCCAAGTCTGTCCACATAGGGAAAGACCACACGTAACACTGGCACTGGTCCTTTGTTACCTATTATCCTGACCAAGCCAGGGAAACAGTGTTGGGGGTGAAAACGAACCATGTGGAACCCTAAAAAGTGAGCCAGGAAACGAGGGGGGTAGTCTCTGACCCTGGGAGATTCCAGAGGTTAATGTGTTGTGGACAAACAGCCTGAGCAAATTCTGGCCTCTTATTTGGGACTGTGAGAACTATGTGTAAAGTAGATAAAGGGAGAAAAAAAAATCTGAACATAGAATAAAACCTTCAGAATCTTTTGGCAAGAATACTGTCAATGGGTTATGTGACTTCAGATCACTCACTTTGACTCCATGGGAGGCAGGAACAGATGGATGCCTTTAAAGACTATGAATTTCGGATCAAACCAACCTGGGGTAAAACGTGCAACTGTGCTGTTTACTGGCTGCACGACCTGATCATCTGCCCACATCTCTTCTGTAAATAGAGAAAATTAATGTCCTTCTTAGTGAATGTGTTGAGAGTTTCTTGACATGATGTCAAAAGCCCTTAGCCCAGTGCTTGGTGCAGTGCAGCTGGGATCATCATTACTTTTGAAGGCAGCATTATGAGCCTGTGACTATAATGTACAGAATGGGCACTGCTGCTGAGGGCTCTCAGGCTATAAGTGGCTGGAACACTCCTTTCCTTTCACTTGTTGCCAGTACTTCAGCAGCTGAGGTTGGTTTTGCCCTGTTCACCTATCAGGGAAAGATTCTGCGTGGGTTTTCTTAAACTCCCAGAAGACAGTGACGTCTGCAACTTCTGTGCTGTCGGAAACTCTACCTTTCCCTTCTGGACTCAGCTTCGTGCCCGGTAGCATCAGTGCCTAGGTGATCCTCAAATTACAGCATGTTTTTAAGAGCAAGAAAAAAAGAAGTCGCTAATTTACTTAACCAAACTTCCTGGAAAGTCATTCTGACTCATTTTTTTTTAAAGAGGAAAGCTTATTATGAGTTACAATGTCTACCCACTTGGTTTAATGGCTTCCTTTGAATTTCTAAAAGATGCCTCTGCCTTCCCAGCATGAATGGATGAATTAATAGGTGGTTTGTCTCTGGGTTTTAAAGGAACTATAAAGGAAGGTGACCTTAAAAGCCCCATGCCCTGTGAGCACCCTCGGTGTTGTGTGAAATCCTCAAGGAGTACAAAGGATGGGAACCGGGAAAGGGAAGTGAATTTCCCATCCTCACTGGCCAAGGAGAGCATTTTCAGACCTGAACACAGACTTCCTGGGTGGGGAGACTTGGCAGCGCACTCAC
>RJWM01037971.1:0-17041 GCA_004363535.1 Dasyprocta punctata | reverse complement strand
GGGCTAGCAAATGAAAGGAAATCTAAATCAAATATAGGATTAATTTTAGAGAGATTAAAGTGTCCCATAAATTTTAGAGAGATTAAAATGTCTACTCTACTCATCAGCATTATAAATTAGGAATAAAATAATTTAAGTCAATTAAATGTCACCAAGTGTAATTTTAAAAAGATGGCACTTAATTTTATCTTAGGGGCGATAGAAAGGAAGAAAAGAAAAAATAAATGACAGGGAAGCTAATGTGTTTTTGCCAAGGCACCAAGAAAAGAAAAGATCTTGTAGTAATCTTGCTTGTTTTTACAGTATTTTGTGGTCTTTTAGACTTAAGGAATTGTTTAAAAAGGAAACAATAGAATTATGGCTAATAAAAGTCAAATAATGGAGTTTCTAACTCCAAGAAAGACTGTATGTGTTATTCAGTTTTAGTATTTTAAAGCATTTTAACACTTTATTAAATTCTGCAAGTTCAAACGTTGGCAATGCCCTTTCTTTTCTGTTTTGGTTGGAGAAAGCCTAATTCTATGGTCTGTCAATTGGAAAATGGTCTCATCTAGGTGCCAACTGTCTAATTGCCTGAAGCAGTTGTCTCCACCTTGTGTTCACTTAGAGTACTGACCAAACACTCAGAAGAGATGGCTTTAAACCTGCACTTCCCATCAAAAGCAGTCTAGATTATTAGGCTCAACCACTGCCTCAAGGGTAACAGCTGACAGAGCTAAGCCCATTTCTCCTCGCTCCCTAAGCTGTCTGCTTAGCTCTCGTAAATGAGGTTGGATCTTAGATATAGGGACTGGGGAGGGGAAAGGAAGGAAAGGAGAAGAAAAAAATGATGAGGAAAGAAGGAAAAAATGGAAACAATGTTTTTGTAAATAAGAAGATGAAGAGGGGTTGAAGGGAGAGTAGAGGAATGGCAAAAAAAAAAATCAAATTATATCATGTACAAGCAAAAATTCCTTATAATAAATGTGATCATTATATAGACCTAAAATGCATCAATAAATTTAATTAGTTAAAAAAAATCAAAAGCCCCCACCACCACAAAAAAAGATTAATTTAGGAGTATGTTTTAGTCTCTAAAATTTTAGGCATTTTTTTTAGTGAAACTAAAAGACATGATTAAGACAGGATCAGATACCAGGTATCTACAGCTTCATCACAACTGTTATAACAGGATTTAAGCATTGGTAAGAGATAAGACAGACAAGAGTCATAAAAATGACTATCAGTATTTGTTCATTTGAAAAATCTCTGCTTCTTTGTCAAACTTACCATTCTTTACCATCAGATCCCTAAGTTATTATCAAGGGAAGAGACTGTTGTTGGAGTGCAGAGACCAGTGTAACAAGTATAGAAAAAAGGGCAGAGGATTCAAGTATAAAGTTATGCTTTGGCTCCCACAGGAGCCACAAGGAAGGGAACTGGGAAAAGCCCAGTATCTAGCATTGAACCATCTGCACAGTAGGTGAGAAGTTCTGTGCATCATGGATATAAAAGCTGCATTTGTTTTGTCATCTGATAAACATTAATTATACCTACTATGTGCTTGGCATTGTGTTGGAGGTGCAAAGATGGGCAAGAGCTATTTTGCTCTTTATGCCATGGAGTTGCTGACAGGTACTTGGTTGCATATAATAGAAAAAAATAAGTGTGCAACTTGCCAGTATTACAATAGTGGCACAAATTCTGCAGTGAGCAGACACGTGAATTTTATAATTTTAGTGCTCCTTGGGTGTTGTGGCACACACCTATAATGCTGGCTGCTTGAGACTGAGGCAGAATGATCCCCAGTTTGAGGCTACCTAGCTAACAGTAAAAACATGTTTCAAAATGTACAAAAAAAAAAAAAAAAAAGAAAGAAAGAAATGAAAATTTAAGAGCTCGGGATATAGTTCAGTGGTAGAGCTACATTCATGAGGCCCTGGGTTCTATTCCTAGTACCACTAATAATTATCATTGTTATTTTACCTCTTTATGTGAGCTACTAGTTCACTGTTAATTTATTCATCTCTCTTTTATATTTAGCTTTGTAAAATTAGAAGCAAAATATTTCTTTGCAGAATGATTTTGGATAAATTTTTACAGTTTTCTATAATTCCTCTAAGGAATCAGATAAAATTCAATCAAAAGTCTGTTATTTAGGAACCAATTTTGTAGTTTTTTGCATTATTGGGGATTGACATTTGCATTTGATAGGGGAACTAAGGAACGATTTTCTTTGAAGTTAAATGTTTTTAGTATAGGAAGACAAAAGAAAAATATTTGAATTAACTACTTTTTGCTTCTTGTTAGTTTATTTTGGGATGAGAACTACTGGAGAAAATATGCTTCCTATTGTTTTAAAATATCTTAGGCATTGCTGCCTAGGCTTAGGAATATCTTTGGGTATAAGAGGGTCAGGAGAGCTTCCGTTCTGTGGGGCCGCGGTTCCAGGAGGAACTGGAGTTGCATGTCACTAGAGAGGAGGCAAGACCCAAGGAGTAGGAAGGCATCCTTGCACACTTGTGCCCCTTGATAGTCCGTGATAGCTGATGTAACTGTAACACATGTAACATATGGGGGGCAGCAGGGATGACCAGGCTTGTGTGACAACAACATGGCATGGAATTTATTGTGGCTGGGTGCAGACAGGCAGAGAGTGATAAGACCGTCTGCCCTGAACAAAGAGAAGTGTGTCCCTTTTACAAGGATGGAGAGAAGGCAGAGGCAGGGAATATTAGGTGAGAGTATTTTAATAAACATTTGTGGTCAAGGTTCTCTGGCAGTCTTGCACCTCAGTGGGCAAAGTCCTTGAAGTGTCCGGTGTAAATTTTTGGGTGTCTCCAGATGTCCCCAGAGGTCCCAGGCCCTGCAAAATTCCTTGCCCTATTTTATCTTCTTTCCTGTGCTTGCTGATGACAACTTTGGTACTGAGCTGAGCTCCCTGCTGAGAGATGAGTTCCTTGCGGAGAGCAGCGCCTCTGCTGGCAAGCAGCCTTGGGGCTGGAAGAGTCAGGCCCGGTTGGAGCCTTACAGTATCTGTGATGTATAATTAGGGAATCCTCAACCCTTAGTGCTGGAAAACAGCCCAGAGATTGTATGCCACTGAGTCTCAGAAACCAAGCTTTGGTCACCAGAATCACCTGAGGAATATTTTTTGAGTCACGTGTAAGGCCTCCTAAATTAGAATTCTGGTTTCTAAGACCTCCCAGAAATTTGTATTTTTAATCATAAATCCTCATGAGTCTGTGAACATCCAAGTCTGGACCTCAATTACTGTCTAGAACTCTAAAGGGTCTGATAATTTTGCTCTGTCACAAGTTATCTAGTCAGTGTGACACAAGTTCATGGATGCTGAATGAATACACAAAGAGGCCTGAGGCAGAGATAAAGGACTTCGTTACTCAGAGCAGTGGCAGTAGCCACAGTCCAGCATTTCTACACTGGTCCCCAACTCAATCCCCAGTCCTCACCAGGGAAGGAAAGAGGGTGAAGTGATACTAGCAGAAGGACTGGGGTATAGTAAACAAGGAGAGGGCTGGCCCAGAGGCACCTCTCTTCTATGATGGACAGATGAGTGAATGTTTGGGGAGCAGGCACCATCTCAGTCTTCCAAGACTGTTTGCTGTGTTAGAACCCTTGAAACAAATAATCTGAACAAAGCTAATCAATTCCTTTGCTCAAAAGATGTGCAAAAATATGATAACTCCAGGAATTCTGTCTCCTGGAACAACCTAGTCCAACTCTTAAGAATAAGGTAGTCAAGGCCCAGAGAGCTAAAGTTCTTCGTGATAGATTCCATGGGTGGCCACATGGGGACTCACCCAAGAGCACCTTCTTTCTATCTCTTTTCCATTCATGCTTTCCCAAGCACCTTCGTTTTCTCTGGCCTGGATGGTCTGAAGTTAGTAAGCTGTCAGAGATGAAATAATTGGACAGAGGATTTGCTGCATGAATGATGAAATTACTGCTCAGCAACTGCAAAATGCAAATGTTGAAAGCAGCCAAGAGCAAACTTGAAATGGAAGTAATAGCACATTCATCACTAGCCTGAGCTGCTTTCTTTGATCCTATTTGGCTTGAATTATAACGAAATGGACATGACACCAGCCTTCCATTTAAATTGGATTGGTAATGTGGTCTTTGACTTTGTAAGCACAGTGAGTTTTTGAAAACCTTCGTTGTTAGCTATTCCTGTTGTCTTTCCCTACAGGGGAAATCACTATGGGTTAGAAAAAAAGACAAATCATTAATAGCTTTATAGTCTGTTGTATGTAGATATTTTAGTGTATTTTAATAGAAAAAGTAATACAAATTGATGCAAATCTACATAAACCACTGAGAAACCTTTATCAAATGAAGTGAGTAACAAATTAAACAAATCGTTGAATAAAAATGCCTAACCATGGAGCATGGAGTAATACTGATGGCAAGGAAAAATGATGGACAAAACAGTATGGTTCGATACGCAACACAGGCCTTTGAAAAGATAAAATTCTGACACTTTAATAGTAACTTAGAAATCAGAATAGGGGAATACTAATTTTGACTCTGTGGAAAACGTGGGCAACTTAGAAATCCATACACAGTATCCCTTACTTCTGGAGCACTAATTAAGGGAAACTTTCCTGAAAATAAGTGAATAATAACTGTTTATACCACTCAATGCATTATTTAAATTTTCTTGTTCCAAATATGCTGCTTGCCTTACATCTCTAGTATAATCTAGTGCTTTGGTATAATCTTAGAGCTTTGGTATAATCTAGTGATTATAGAACATTGACATTTATGAGAAACATACCTTGAAAATTTCTTAAATCCTCATATGTATATATACATTATAGCAAAGTTTTTTTTTAAATTAAGAGCTATTATTTCAAAGACCCAATGTATGTATTACTCTTTGTATTAATCCTTGTGCGATTGTGAAATGAGAACTATAAAGTTACCATTGGTTGTAGTCTTTCAGAGTCCATCCCATCCAAGCCATGGTACGGTATAAAACAATTCAAAACCATTCCTGAAAAACTAACAAACCACCATGTCTGATAGATCTTTAGAGTCACTCAGAATCAATCAAACCATGACTTATATATGAATGCCAAAGAGTCTGCTATGTAATACAAGAGTGTATGTAAGACATGTGTGCACATCTGGATGATTAATGCAGTCCTCTTTTCCCTCAAGGACAAAGACAAGGACATTCCAGTGGAAGAAGAAGTCGAGCCTGCCCCAGTTAGAAGGATTCTGAAATTCAATGCTCCAGAATGGCCCTACATGGTGGTAGGGGCCCTGAGTGCAGCCATCAATGGGGCAGTAACGCCCATATATGCCTTCTTATTCAGCCAGATTCTTGGGGTAAGCAAGCAGCTGGAAAAGTTCTATTCTCCTTACTTCTTTTTGTATCAGTGGCTGTTATCATGTTTGTTAGGTCAGCTCTTTGTTTTAATATGCTAGCTCTTTTGTTAGGTCCTTTTTCTCACGTCTAGAGGTTGAAAATTTCACTGAGTCTCTATCACACAGAAGATGAGAAAGGTAAATCTGAGTGCTCTCGTCTGGTCTACCAGGGTGCTCCTGCACTTATCATGCCCACAGGTACCATCAGGGTAGAGAGTGTAGCTCATGCCCTGCACACCTGCACAAGGTCCTGTATTCAACTCACAGCACAAACACACACACACATGCGCGTGCACACATGCACGCAAAGTATAATTACTTTGAGTAGGGAAGCTTATTTTTATACAAAACAAATCAGAATGTAAAGCAGGTTTGTTGAATAATGTGAAAGAGTTCTACGGCAGTTTTTAATCTTGCTAAATAGCTAGGGTACAGAGTTTGTTTTATAACAGCAGGTGTTAGTATGTAATGTGTGATTCTGTGTTCTCTTACCGATTGTACTAAAATGAGAATGTGCAGAGGACGTGAGAAACAGCAAGAAAAAGTAAAAATAGGCAGGGATAAATAAGTTCACTTCAGTTTTACTTTTAGGAGTTTTCTGCTCCTTGTTTGACTTTATTACTATACTAATAAATACAAACATTTATTAGGTATTATCTAAGCACTTAATGTATGATAGCTCATTTATGCTTCCTAATACCCAACTGAGATAAGAATTCTTATTATTCCCATTTTATAAAAAGCAAATCAAATCTCAGAGAACTTAAGACAGCAAGTGGCGGAGCTGGAACCCAAATTCAGCAAGTGTCACTATAGTGCCATTTTCTGTGAAATCTTATTATTGGAAAAGGCTAACATCAAAACGCTGACAATATTTTAGTACACACACACACACACACACACACACACGCACATCCTGTGAGGTCAGCAAAGAAGAAAGCCTAGAACCTAAAGAACATTAATAACTTGTTCAAGGTGAAGCATCCAAAGGGTTTGCCAGTACACCACTTCCTCAGAGCTTAGTAAGTGAGAAATTTTTTTTAGACAGGCACTTAAGTCACTGAGCCAAACTCCTGGCCCTAGTGTTTTGAGGCAGGGTCGCACTTGGTAGCTCAGGCCGGCCTTGCGCTGACGTTGTAGCCCAAGCCAACCTCGAACTCACAACGGTCCTCCTACCTCAGCCTCAGGAGTGCTGGGATTAAAGGCGTGCGCTACCATGCCCGGCTAAGCGAGAAAATCTTGGCTCTGTCCTTTACATCTCTTTCATCACCTCTCTGATGGAAGTTTTAAAGCATAAAAATGTTCCCATGGGCATAAACTGTACAGAAAAACATGGATAACCAACAAAGATCAAGTCAATTGCGCAGGGAGGACCCTCGCCAGTATTTTAATTTTCACACTGCCCCCTTGTGGTAAGTGAGGAAACCACGTAGTAACTTTTTGGGAGGTAGAATATTGGAAACAGGGAACCTGGGGGAACTTGTTGGTTATTGGTGCAACAACCTTGTGTACTGAACATCTTTTAAGTGATTCACTTATATTCCTTAATTTCCTAGTAAGTAACATCCAAACTTAAAGTCATAGTCTTTTATTCACTCAGCAGAGCTGTATTCGACACCATGCTAGGAACTTGGGAATGCCATGTCAGATGTGGTACTTTCCTCAAGACAAACATTAAACATGAAAATCCATTCACCATGCAACAGATATGTTTGGATCACTGTTTATTAGGTTCTGTTGCTAGTGCTGGAGATGGGGGCAGGCAGGAAGATCTGGCTCTCCCCGGCATCCAAAACTCTGAAAATAAATCTCAGTGGATGAGACAGGTATAGAAAGTGAAGGAAATAGAGTGAATCTAAAAAGATAGAAGCCTGCATCCTACTTTTTAAAGCCTACTTTTTAAAAGAAACCTAGAATGCCAGCTTCTTTACCA
Organism: Dasyprocta punctata; assembly: GCA_004363535.1. Taxonomy (NCBI): domain Eukaryota; kingdom Metazoa; phylum Chordata; class Mammalia; order Rodentia; family Dasyproctidae; genus Dasyprocta; species Dasyprocta punctata. The sequence continues at coordinate 9,735 of RJWM01037971.1, read as the reverse complement.
ATTATTGCTTCCTGTCCTATAATAGCAGAACAAAATTTCTATGCACAGAGCTTCACCCAAACCATGCATGTGAGTTGCTGTAGGAAGAGTCCTGAATTCCCTACAGGACAGCTTTCCTCTGAAACCAGTTCTGCTAGCTGCTTACCATAACCTGTGTGCCAGCTTCTCTCAGCTGAGGTTTCCTGAAATATGCAATAAAGGACGACAAAGATTATCTCTAAAAGAATTCATCGTTATTGCTCAGCAAACCACTCTTTCCTTGCTAATAAAGAAGATTGTTTCTGTTTGTCTCAGCATAATCATCACAAATTCATTAGCAAACTCGTGATGCTCTCATCTCACAGGCTACAATGCTGTGCTGTTTTTAATTGCTCTGTTTCATTTGGATTCGGCTATAGGACCAAATATCCACGTGTGGTGTGGAGAGACCACACTGTGGGACATTGGCCCATTAAATGATTCAGCACTGTTAGGACCCACATTGCTGACCTAGCTGAGCCTCAATATCCACATACGGCATAGTTTAGCTGTTTCCCTTTCCCTTTGCCTGTCTGACTTGGGAAATGCATCAAGTGTAACAACGACTGCAGTTTAGATGAAACATGCTAGGAAAAAGCATAGACTTGGGAGTCAGTTAGATCTAGATTTGTCATAGGTCTCTGCTCTGTACTTTCTGTGCCCATTTGAGCAGAAACTTCTCTTTGCTGAGACTTAGTTTCTTCATCTAAGGGGGAAAAAAATATCCTACCAGAATTGAATCCTAATTTAAAGAAATCCTAATTTAAATTAAAGCAGGTTCACCACACTTTTGACATCTGGCACATAGCAAGAGTTTAATGGATGTTTGTTTTTCCCTTAAGCACAATTATTACTTCAAAAATAGCAAAGATGTGTTCCTGAACTCCAGCCAGTCTAACCGCCCAGCAGCCTATGGATGGGTAGCCCACTGGAGTGCATGTCAGTAATAAGACTGTGCAAAGAACTCATGGACCACAGTTTTCTGGGAAAAGGCTGTGGATAGATTAGATGCCCAATCTCACAGAACAGTTGTACATATTTTAACATTAGCTAAATACTCTGTTTCTCAACACTGAGAAATTGAGAAGATGGACAATTCCAGAACCCAAAAGAACATGCCCAGAAGAAAACCACTGCCTTGGAGGCTAGAAGATAGGCATTTCCTTGTCCAAGAAAAACTCCTAGCTGAATGAACTGAGACACACACTTGATGTTTTGGGCTTCTGTTTTCTACCTATAAAACAAGAGCTAGATGGGCTAAATCTGAGTTCTGTAGCCCATAGTTATACCAGCTGCCCTTTCTGGAGGAATGAAAATGATGGCACCACAAGTTTTTTAGGTTGATAACAATTAAGAAGAAGGTACAGAGATTTCTCAAACACTCCCTACATTTGTTATAATTGAGAAACCTACACTGACACTTCAAGACCATCCATTACATGAAAGCTCACTGTTAGTGTACATCCTACAGGTTTAGACAAATGTATAATGATGTGTTAAGAGAATTTTTATTTAAACATATTTAAATTTCTTTATTGTGTACTGTTTACAATAATAAAGTCTCTTCCTTCCTTGCTCTCCCAAAGACTTTTTCACTTCCTGATAAAGAGGAACAAAGGTCACAGATCAATGATGTGTGCCTACTTTTTGTAACAATAGGCTGTGTGTCTTTTTTCACCCAATTTGTGCAGGTAAGGAATTTTATTTTTCATTAAGCAATCTGGATTTTTTCCTCCTTTTTATGTTAAATCTTCACCGAAGACTCATTTATGCTTTAGGGATATACTTTTGCTAAATCCGGAGAACTCCTCACAAAAAGGCTACGTAAATTTGGTTTCAAGGCAATGCTAGGGCAAGAAATTGGCTGGTTTGATGACCTCAGAAATAGCCCTGGGACACTGGCCACAAGGCTTGCTACGGATGCCTCCCAAGTTCAAGGGGTAAGTTCTGGCCTGTCTTAGTTCCTTTGGGGTGCTACAGCAAAATACCTGGGTAATTAGTAATGGAAATTTATTCCTCATAGGTCTATAAGTTAGGAAGTTCAAGATCAAAGCACCCACAGATTCAGTGTCTGGTGAAGGCTCATTCTCCCAGATTCCAAGATGCACATTCTCCCTGCTTCTTCACCTAGCAGAAAGATCTAAGGGGCTAGGATAATGGCATTGATCCCATTCGTAAAGGCAGAGTCTTTATAACTGAAGCAACTCCCAGAAGCACCCATCACTTAATTCTACCACAGTGGGGATTAGGCTTCAGTATGAACTTTGGAGGGACATGTTCAGACCATAGTAGGGGGAAACCAGGGGTGTACTCACTGGGGTGATGTTCTTACAATAGAGCACTGATAATCACTGAAGTGTTTTTTCTAGAATAGGAACTACTGGAATTGCTTATGCGAGAGCCACATTTCCTACAATTTTCAATGCTGACAAACAGCAGTGGAAGGCTGGAATCAGTATTACAGTGCAGGTCACAGTTTATCAGAGTTGGGCATTTGCATTGCATGTAACAATCAAGAAAGATTTTCCAGAGGTTCCTTTCTCAAACTACTTTCAGGCCCAGAAGCTTAGATTCTCCAAAACCCAATAACCACCCCCCCCCCCGGTCTGGAAGCAAATGGTGGGTGCCCAGCATGATTAGCCTTAAGAATGAGAAGCTGTTCCCAGCAGTTTCTGAAACAGAGAAAGAAAGAAGTGGTTGCTGTCTGGAGTCATGCAGCCTTCAAAGAACTTTCTGGTTTCTAAATTCCAGTACTCACAGCCTTGTTCAACAGACTGACCGCATGTGAGTGAGAGGAGGCTGTGCCTTTACAAACCAGGTATTTGGATTAAAGTGAGGAAGCCAAATTTACCTCATAACATCTCTCTCCACTCGCAGTGAAAAAGAAAAAGAGAGACTGATCTTTTAAAGCTGAACAGTGATTCATGAAACTCAGGAGACATTAAACTCATTAGATGGATAGCCCTGCACTGTGGTGTGTCTCAACCCAAAATACTGAGAATGGTCTGGGAGCATTTCAATGGACTTAGAATCCTCTTAGAAGAAAATCCCTGGAAACACTTATCCTTTTGATCTTTTGAAGCTTTTTCCATATGTCCATGTGTCTTCCATAGACTTAGGGTCCTATTGTAGCACTTTGCAATTTGTCTTTATTCCTCCCCCTGAAATCTGAAGTGAGCATATTTTTATCATTATATATTTCTCTACGATGTATTTTTAAAAGACCACATAATATATCATTTTAAGGTACTCTCACTTCTTTCAGTTGTTATTATTGATGCTTATTAATTATGGAAATTAATGAGATGCACCACATTGCCATATGTGCATGCATCATGCACTGACCAGGGGTCCATCTACCCTTTTTCTATCCTCCACCCCACCCCGGCACTCTTGCGTATTCCTAGTAACCCCCTTTTGCTTTCAGGTTGACCTTTTTCTGTTTCTTTGTTTGTTTGTCTCTCACATGAGAGGGAAGATATGATACTTGGCTTATTTTATTTACCATGCTGTCCTCCACTTCTATCCATGTTGTCACAAGTGACAGGATGTTTATTCTTCTTTATGGCTGAATAACATTCATTGGCTAGGTATGCCATATTTTATTTATCCATTCATCCATTGACAGTCACATAAGCTGATTCCATGTCTTAGCTATTGTGAAAATTGCCACAACAAACATAGGCACCCAGGTATCACTTTTGAGTGTTAAATTCATTTCTTTTGGATATATACCCAGGAATGGACTAGTTGGATCGTACAGTAGTTTTAATTTTGGGTTTTAAAGGAGCATTTATACTATTTCCTGTAGTGGTTGCTCTTATTTACACTCCCTCCACCAGTGTATAAATATTCATTTTTTTCTACATTCATACTAGTATTTGTTATTTATTTATTTTTTATATGATAGCCATTCTGACTGAGGTGAGATAGAATCTCAATCTAGTATTGATTTGCATTCCCCTAATAGATAATGATATTGAACATTTAAAATATAACTATTGACCATTTATATTTCTTCTTTTGAGAAGGGTCTATTCAGATCATTTGCCCATTTTTAAATTGCATTTTTGTTGCTAAGTTTTTTGAATTCTTTATATATTCTGGGTATTAGCCTCTGTCAGATGAATAGTTGGTCAATATTTTCTCCCATTCTATAGTCTGTCTCTTCATCCTACTGATTTTTTTCCTTTGTTGTGCAAAAGCTTATTCATTTAAGGTAATTCTATTTGTAAAATTTTACTTTTGTTTCCTGTGCTTTTAGAGTCTTATCTAGAAAAAAATCATTGCTTGTACAAATATTTTGAAATGTTTCCTCTATGTTTTCCTTTGTAGTTACAGAGTTCCAGATCTTATTTATGGTCCTTGACTGATTTCAAATTGGCTTTTTATAAGATGAGAGATGGGGGTCAAGTTTCAACCTTCTGCATGTGTGTTTTCTGTCTTCCCAGCTCTATTTGTTGAAGAGGCCTTCTTTCCTCAATGGATGAATGGATATTTTTGGCAACTTTGTTGAAAGTCGATTGGCTATAGATGTGTGGATTTATTTCTAGGTTCTCTATTCTGTTTCATTGGTCTTTGTTTCTATTTTTATGCCAATACTAACTTGTTCTTTTATAGTGGTGTAGTATGTCTTGAAATCACCAATTTTTAAAAATTCATTTTATAGGTATTCTTTTGATATACATAATGATCACCTTCATCATAGGGAATTTGTACCTGTACATAATATGTCTTGATTCTTCTCTGCCCACCCAAACCCCCTGGTTTCCCTCCCCTCCCAAATCTTTTGTAAGTAGGAGGAAGGAACATCACCTATTTTGATGCTTACAATTTTGTTCTTTTTGCTCAAGATTGCTTTGGCAATTCAGGGCCTTTAGTACTTCCATATGTATTTTAGGATTTTTTTTTCCACTTCTGTGAGAAATGTCACTGGTATCTTGATGGGGATTGCATTGAATTTGTAGATTGCTTTGGATAGTTTGGATACTTTACCAACATTAATTCTTCCAATCCATGAACATGTGAGGTCTTTTCACCTTTTAGTGTCTTTTTTACTTTGTTTAGTGTTTTGTAATTTTCATTGTAGAGTTCTTTTATTTCTCTGTTTTGGGTTTTATTTTTTCCTCTGTGTGTGTGTGTGTGTTCCTTGGCAAATGGCATTGTGAATATTTTCATGATTTTTTTCTAAGCAAATTCAACATTGGTATGTGGAAAAGCTATTGCTATCCTTTTACTTTACTGAATTTATGTTTTAATAGACTTTTGGTGGGACCTTTAGGTTTTTCTATGCATTTGGATCATTATTCGTAAACAGTGATAATTTGACTTGCTCCTTTCCAATTTGTATGCCTTTCATTTCTTTCCTTTGCCTCAATTCTTTGGCTAAAATTTCTAATACAGTAGTACTCTGGTTCATTAATGCTTTTGTTCTAGAACAATTTGGTTCACCAACAGAAACATTCAGCAACATTTTGCTTCCATTCTGTAACTCTGCAGTGGGTGACAAACACAGCTGCAGGCATCTTCCTCACATGAACGGGAACCTGGCCATCTTCCCTGCTCTGACACATGGTCGTGGCTTCCTCCAGTTGCGATCACAGTCACAGACAGACTTGTACACACCTCCTATGAAGCTTTTTCTGTGTACCTTTTAGCACATATAGTTCTATACACTATCATTCAATCTAGTATGGATCCAAAGAAAGTGCAGAGCAAGCATGGTGTTAAGAAAAAAGGTATGGAGCAGTAACAAACATGCCAAGAATGGACAGAGCAGTTATGCAGGTGACAAGAATATGCAGAGTGGTGAAGAAGGTGGCAAGAAAGTGCACAGCAAGAATGGGAAGATGGTTTTGAAGGAAAAAAGTTGTAGAAAAGCTTGAGTGTGATATTTGTGGGACTGATCTGGCCTTGGAGTACAAGATGGCCAAGTCAATGATCTCATCTATTTCAAAGAATAAAGATGCCATCGAAGGAGCTGATGTGGCAAAAAGAGTAATGGTGTTAACCAAGCAGAGGACACAAGTGCTGGAAGAGGTGGGAAAACTTTTGTCAGTGTGATTGAATGATGAACAGCTGGCAAGTGATAGTGACGCTGTGATCTGTGAAAAAGCCAGGAAATTATTCAGTGACTTACTATAAGAAAACCCTTCTCCTGGGGCAACTAGTGATGAATTTAAAGCCCTAGAAGGTGGTTTGATACATTCCAGAAGAGAAGTGGCATCCACAGTGTGATAAGACGTGGTGAAGCTTCCAGTTCTGACAAGGCCACTTCAAAAGGCTACAAGGAAGAATTCATGGAATTAATGAAGGCAGAAGGATACATCATTCAACCAGTGTTCAACTGCGATGAAATGGCTCTTTTGGAAGAAGATGCTGAACAGATCCTATATCATGCAGAAGTAAAAGGCACTGCTGGGCACAAGCCCATGAAGGACAGATTGACCCTTTCACTGTGTGCAAATGCAAGTGTTGATCTGAAGATTTAGCCACTACTGGTGAACCATTCCCAGACCCCTCGTGAGCAAGGCCAGACTGCCTATCATGTGGAGGGCTGGTATGAAAGCCTGGGTCACAAGGCAATTGTTCATGGAATGGCTGTGTGAGGTGTTCACACCTACTGTTAAGAAATTTTTTTCTGACAACCAACTGCCTGACGGTGTTTTCTTCTGATGGACAATGCCTGACACACCCTCCAGCCTTGGAGGATGATATGGACTCTGAGTATGACTTTGTAAAGGTCAAGTCCCCCCACACACACACACACAACATGACACCTGTTCTGCAACCCTTGGTCCAGCAAGTCGTCTGCAACTTCAAGCAGCTGTGCACAGAGGTGCTCTTCTCCACTTCTGTTTCATTGTCTCTAGAGAGACACCCTTGACTCTGAAAGAGTTCCGGAAGAAACATCTCAGTGACCGCCACTGAGACATTGACAAAGCCTGGGAAGATGTTATGTGGCAGACCTTAAACTCAGCCTGGAGGAAACAGTGGCCAAAATCTGTGATTGAACATGACTTTGAAGGGCTTGCTCAGGTAGTGGAGGAGATTGTGTCCATGGGCAAGAGTATGGGTCTGGATGTCGATGATGTAGACATCGAGAGGCTTGCTGAGGACCATAAGGAGGAACTGACAATGGAAGAACTTGCTGAACTCCAGAGCAAGCAGCAGAAGACGCTTGTTGAGGAGCATTCCACTGAGAAAGAGGAAGATGGGGAGGAGGTTAGCAGTGACGTGATAAAATCCGTCATGGAAAAATGGAATAAGTATCAGTTTCTTTGAGAAGAGCCACCCCAATATAACTGTAGTGAACAGTGTTGAACAGTGATGAACGATGATGTGGTCTCTCATTTCCAGAGGGTTATGTGGCACAGGGAAATTCAAGTGACATTAGACAGATTTTTCCTCAAAACTGACCCTGCAGCTAAGAGAGAAAGATGAGACAAAGAAGGGAGGAAACTCCTGAAGATCTCCCCAATGTCTGCCTCCAAAAAATAACCTCCTCCCTACCCTTCTTCCTGTTGTCCAGTCCAGAAGTCACCTCAGGCAAGGTTAATGTTCTCTCTTTTCATGCTGTACTGATTTGTACTTTGTTTCATATTTTTATGGTTAAAAAATACATATGATTCAGAACAGATTAACCTTATTTATATTAAACCTTACGTGAAAATTTTATTTGGTACTCAACCAATTCGTTTCAGGACCAGAATTGTGGAATGAATTAAGTTTGTGAAATGAGGTCCCACCATACTATACTGAATGACAATGACAGTGGGCACCTTTGTCTTGTTCCTGATCTTAGAGGAAATGATTTCAGTTTCTCCCCACTCACTGTAATGTTAACAATGTTTTTTTCATATATATCCTTTGTTATGTTGATGTATGATTCTTCTATAGATAATCTGTTCAGTGCTTTTATCATGAAGGAATGTTATGAAATAGTTTTATGCATATATTGTGATTATATATGATAAATGTTTGGATTTATGTGATTGATTATATTTATTGATTTGTGTATTTTGAACCATCCTTGCATCTCTGATATGAAATCAACTTGATCATGGTGTATTGTCTTTTTGATGTGCTGTTGAATTTAATTTGTAGGGAATTTTTGTACCTTTGTTTATCGGAGTTATTGATCTATAGTTTTCCTCTTCTTTCTCCTCCTTTTCTTCCTCTTCCTCTTTCTCCTCCTCCTCTTCCTTCTTATTTTTCCTCATTCTTCTTTTTATGTCCTTTTTAGGATTTGGTAGCAGGGTAATTCTGGCCTCATACAATGAGTATGTAATGGTTCTCTGCCTTTCACGTCTGTGGAATAGTTTAGAAGCATTGGTATTAGTTCTTCATAAAAATTCAGCAGTGAGGCCATCTAGTCCTGGGATTTTCTTTGTTAGAAGATGTTTTCTTGCTGTTTCCAGAAGTTTGTTTATTTCACCCAATTTTCCAATTTGCTGGCACTTAGTTTTTCAAAGTAATCTTTTAAATTTCTGTGATATCAGATGTAATGTCTCCTCTTTCATTTCTAATTTTATTCATTTAGGTTCTCTCCCTACCAGCTAAAGGTTTGTCAGTTTTGTTTAACTTTTCAAGGAATCAAATCTTTGCTTCATTGATTCTTTGTGTTTTTTAAAACTCTATTTAATTTATTTCTGCTCAGAACATTATTATTTCTTTCCTTTATTTCTAGTATGTTGTTTTCTTGCTTTTGAAAACCTAGAGATGCATCATTGGGTTGTTTATTTGAGGTATTGCTATTTTTTTATGTAGGCACCCATTGCTATAATCTTCCTTCAGTGTACTGCTTTTATTATATCTTATAGGTTTTAGTATGCTCAAGGAATTTTAAAATTTCTCTTATGACTTCCTCAGTGACCAATTTATTAAAAAATGTGTTATTCTGTCTCCATGTATTCATATAATCTCTAAAAGTTTTGTTGCTGTTTATTTCTGGTTTCATTCCTTCGTGATCAGAAAAAATACAAACTGATTTCAACATTTTTTAAAATTTGTAAGGCTTGTTTAGTAGCATAATATATGATGTATTCTAGAGAAATTTCCATGCATCAATGAAGAGAATGTGTTGGTACATTTGATCTATAATGTAGCTTAATTCTTTTGCTTTTTAATTGATTTTTGTCAGGATGATCTTCTTATGAGAGCAGGGTATCAAAATCCCCCACTATGATTGTATTGGAGCCCATCTCTCCCTTTAGGTCCATTAGTGTTTGGTGTATAAAATTGTGTTCTTCAATTTGTAATAGCTAAATCTTGGAAACAACCCAAATGCCCATCAACTGAGGAGTGGATAAAAAAACATGTGGTATTTTTATACAGTGGAGTACCACACAGCTATATAGAAGGATAGACTCAAGGCTTTTTATAGGTAAATAGATGCAACTTGAGACCATACTCATAAGTGAAATAAATCAGAATCATATGTGTAAACATTGTATGGTCTTCCCTGTAAGAAACTGAAACACTAAAAAAAGATCCAAAATCTACAATAGATATTGTGAAAGGGAAAGAACAACTGGGATGGTGAAAAGGAGAAAAGAAGGAAGGGAAAAGAAAAAACACACACACAAGATGGCTAAGATAGTTATATTACTAATTTCTTTTAGTTCTTTGAAGAGAACAGCTTGTATTTATATTATCCGATCCATTTTGCATGCCTGTATCTTGTAATCTGAGCAACTACTTTGAAGATAACAATAT
>RJWM01037970.1:0-17068 GCA_004363535.1 Dasyprocta punctata | reverse complement strand
TGGTCCTTAACTTTCAGAATAAATTTGACACCTTATATAGGCTCAGGCAATTGTTAAATTCAAGAAAAAATACATGAACCAATTTTCAGCAGTGAAAATCAAAGTACATATAATTAAAAAATGGATGGGTCAAAGGTAATCCTCAAATTATAAAAGACTCCACACATTTCTGTAGCTGACATGAAGTTCGATTTTTTTCGAATAGGTGAGTAATTGAATAGGATAAGGAGATTTTATGTTGAATAAACAGGCCAATTATACTTTTTAAGAAGGCTATAAAGCAGGAAACCTTTGTTTCTTAATGCTTATTGTATTACTGAAGGTACTACTTTGTTTTTAGGGCAAGCTCTAAGAGATTCTAATTTGGTTTGTTTTAATGGAACAGAGACAATTTCTCTCTCTCTTTTTTTTTTTTTTTTTTTTTTTTTTTTTTTTTTTTTTTTTTTGGTACTGGGAATTGAACTCATGACTTTGTGCTTGTCAGGCAGGTGTTATATTCCTGGCCTCTGAGATAATTAAAATGATTTTTTTAAAAAATTACCAAATATACTAGAAATATTGCTTTATACATAGTTTATAAAGTATAAGTCTCATTCTGGTTCATCTACTAACTATGCGTGATTATCACATAATCATATCACTCATCTTATTTTTCACGTTTATAAAATCAGAATTAAAGTATCATTTTTATCTAGACTGTTATAGAGATCAATTAAAATAGCCTATATGACAGCATATGTATTCTTGATGAATTACCTTATGAGCGGAACAGTACTTTGAAAATCATTAAGCCTGAAACAAGTGCAAGATGTTAATGGCATCAGCACAACCAGGACATCTGCATTCCTTGAAATTTAAAGAAAGAAAGAGTTCTGTGGAGGTGCTCACAGTGTGTACCTGCCTCCTTCAGATACCCTCACACATGCTTGACGGGTAAGAAGTACATGAGACTTCCTTTTGCCTAAGGCCACAGACTCTGAAGTTCCATATAAGGGCATTTTTTAATATAAAAGGGATAAAAATGCTGTACTCATGTGCTTTTAAAATTAAGAATAGGAAATACAAAACTTAATTCAGGAAATATAAAATATGAGGCAGCAGAAAACAGTGGAAAGAACATGGAACACTCTGAGAACCAGGAAATTTGAGCTCTTGTCACTGTGACATCTTTCAAATGAGAGGATTATATGAGACCTTTTGAGTCTCTTCCAGGTCAAAATATCATAGCTCCAAATAAAGCAAGATACGCTTTAATTTTTCCTTACCTTTTTTCTGTGCTTTGGATAATTAAGGGAAAGGGGGAAAACAGGGTAGAGAAAGACAAATAGAAAAAGAAGAAGACATTGAATGGCAAGGATAAAACACAGAGAGACCAAGGGAACAACACACACGAATTCTACCCTCACTTTACACCCCCAGCCTACCCCAAAACAGAACTGTGTGAGGAAAAAAAACAAAGACACACACCGACAAAAAGACATTAAGATAGGGAATAAATGTGCACATATAGATTTTAGCACAGTGACAACTTTATTTTGTTCATCTTAAAATTTGTAAACACAAAACTGTAAGAAAATTAACCCTCTGGATATAGCGATGCACGCCTGTAATCCCAGCACTCAGGAGCTGAGGCAGGAGAATTGCTGCAAGTTTGAGGCCGGCCTGGGATACAAAGTGAGTTCAAGGGCAGCCTGAACTACATAGTGAGACCCTGTTTCAAAAAAGACAAAACAAAAAAATTAATGCAATGTTGTACTTTTGCATTAAAAGCTATAAATGGAGTCAGTTTAAGGTAGGTATCTCATGATCTAGATATAATGAAGATAACCTGTGTTTCTGTCATACACTATTCCCATTTTTTGAGCAAACTGTCACTTGTTAATTTTTTTTCTTTTTTGTCTTTTTGATACAGGGTTTTGTTATGCAGTTCTGGCTGGCCTTGACTTTGTAGCCCAGGTTGGCCTCCGACTAGCAGCAATTCTCCTGCCTCAGCCTCCCATAAGCTGGAATTACAGGCATGTGCCACTACACCTGGTTAATTTTCAGTCTCATATTCCTTGGTCATTTCCAAACAAGCAAGCCAAAAGTGAACTTCCCTCAAATAGAAAGGTATCCCAAGAATTTTTTTATGAATCAGAGTTCAGCATTACTTTGCTTCAAATAGGCAAGATTTAAATATTTGAACTTAATAGTTACCAGTGACGTAAAATGTAAATCTCACATTGCAATTCGAAGTCTGTATTTGTGGATTTTCCTTGTAATCTAGTCTGAATTTGCAGAGGACACTGGATAATGTAGCTTTTGTATTCTTCGTTGAGTTTTTCCCGGTTGGGTTCATCCAATTTTCTTCTGGCTTTTCTGAGCTCCAAGCCTCTATAGGAATTTATAGACAGGAAAACAAATTTTTACTTTGCTACTAATCAGCAGCAGAAGAGTAGAAGAGTTTTCACCCAATTTCAGACCTGCTGTTGCAGGATGGTACATAATTCCCGTCAACAAGGAAGATAACCTAGATCAACAAAAATGGGCAACTTAAGGCTTCTAACATTCATTCCCATCTCTACTGCCAGTCTTTTGAGAACTCTGCAAAATTATGTAAACTTTCCCAGATGCAAAGAGAAAACTGTTACTCAGACCATATTTGCAAGATTTGTAGGAAGCTTTTCTTATAGACGATAAAAGCTGGGAAGAAAAACACCTGTACAAGACTACACAGGTTTTGTTTGATTTTCATCAAACTCTTGGGCCTTCCTTCCTAACCAAGTTGATGTTAGAGAAATAAATATTTACAGAAGATATGAGAACATTCTTAGCTTTTTGGAGGTTGGGGGCTAGATCAATTCCTTCCAAATGATTGATAGTTTCAACAATGATAACAATAATGAGCACTTAAATTTGTAATGTCTTACACTTTATAAAATGTTCCAAATATATTGCTTTGTTGGATCTTACAAGATTTGACAGAATTCAAATTTTTAAATGTTTAAATTTGATAGATGAAGAAATTAAAGCCAAGAGAAGGAGTGGCCTGTCCAGGATCACACAGCTACCAGCAGCAGGATGTCACCCGAGAGAAGCGCAGGGCTCACTCTAGTGCACCAAGCTGCATTTATAGTCATTGACTATTTCCTTTTCATTCCTCTCCTCCTCCAAGTAAAGCTTGCTTGGCAGGAGGTCTCTAATTAGCAATAAAAGCATTCTATTTCTCATTGATAATTCTAGTCTACCAACTGATCATAAGTGGTTTACATGTATCTTGAAATTCCCCTTCACACAGTATCTGTGAACTCTAGATCTGTTGAACTGCTAAACCACAAAACCTGTATTTCAAATAACAATTACATAAATTTTGTTATTTCTCCTCATAGTCACATCACATCTGACCTAGAGAAAAGTCCCTTGAATCTTTCTTTAAAAAATACAATCCTTATCAACAGTTTCTATTCATGTGTGGTATTTTTATGATGTTCATCATGGTATCTATTGTTGAAAATGTTGGAATTCTTAAGATGATGTTTTTCCAATAACAATCCGCTAACCCTTTGAACTCAGGAAAAATGTGAGAGCAGGCCAAAGTAATTTCAAAGAGCACATAAAAGTCCATTCTCTTTCATTCTGTTGCTCAGATTCCTTTATCAATGTTATTTATGTTGTTTTCTTCAAATTCTTAAAGAATATGTCAAGATTAGGAATTGGTTTCCCTGCCTTTTGCCATCTTTCCACATGTTCCTTTTCAGTCAAAAATCTTCACACTTAGAATGTTCATGAGTTCATTATCACACCTGCTGTGCATTTTGATATGAATATTTTCACTGAATATGACTTCAATATACCGAGCCATAGGACCAGGTCAATCCTTTCCTCTGGAAGTTAGAAGAAGGGATCTGGAGGAAGAAAGAACTGGAGGGATAGTTTCTAAACAAAATTAACTCTAGGTAGTATCTGACTAGGCACTGGATGCCTTGCTTTGATTTTCCAGAATCTGAAAAATATACCCCAAAATATTCTGTGCCAAGTATAACTTAATCCCCAGAGAATGAGACATGTAAAAAGAAAAGGTGCGTACTATTCCATAACCACTGTGATCTGTGATTCTAAACCCAGCCTAGACTAAAGACTAGAGACCCTGGGCCATGGGGTTGACAAATTTTATTCAACATACACATACTGGGTGCTGAATTCTATGTTTGGGATGAGGGACAAATTCAGTTGCACGATCCATTTAATCCTCGTAACAACTCAGACAGACATTATTTATCCCCATCTTATAAACAGGAAACTGAAGAGGAAGGGTAATTTACTTTTTGTAAAAGTCATAAAGGTACTAAGTAGCCATGCTGTAACTGGAACATGTCTTATTCTCTTTGTGTTGCTATCACAAAAACATCACATGTTGGGTAATTTATAAGCAATGGAAATTACATCTCACAGTGCTGGGAGATGGGAACTTCAAGAGCTAGGTGCCGGCAAGTTTAAGGTCTGGTGAGGGCTGCCCTGTGCTTCTAAGTGGGTGCTTTGCCATTGTATTCTCTGGAGGAAGTCAACACTGTGTCCTTACATGACCAAGGGAACAGAAAGGATGAACTTGTCCCCCACTCCCTTTTATAAGGCACTAATCCATTAACAAGGGTAAAACCGATATGGTCTAATCATCTCCGAAAGATTCCACCTGTCAATACTGCTGCACTGGAATATGAATTCTGAAGAGACTGCAAAAATCAAACTGTAGCAGAATCCAATTCCAAACACAGTACTCTGGTCTCTGCACCATAATCCCTACCCTTACAACGGTCTATGTATGGAGCAAGCAGCTACATAACCAGATGACCCTAAGCAAACAGACAAATTAAAAAAACACACAGAAGTCTGAGCAGTCTTATAGGCAGCTATAGGTTAACAGGATACCATCACATTCCCTGTCTCCCCAGCTCTAAAGACTATATGGATGAGACGAATAAACCACCCTGAGATTTGGGTACAGGTACACACAGACCCCCCGGAAACTTGTCTATATCTTCTCAGGGACATCATTCCACATACACAATTATTTGCATTGTTAGGAACTTTCATTAATATTCTGGGTTCTCTTTAATTTTTAGGTTTTCAAGAACATGCTCAAATCATTCATATGTTTTCACCAAACATAGAGATTGGAGAAGACTATACCCTACTAATTACTCATTGAAAGTCTCAGAGCAAGGTGTTCCCAAGAATCAGTGGATGAAATATTCACTCATAATGCAAACAAGCTTACAAAATCTTTTCTTGCAATCCTGACACAATGGAAGTTTCTTTAAATCAACCAACATCTAATAAGCCCAGCGAGAAGAGCAACAACTCTGCGTTTTTCCACTTTGAATCCTGCCAACTCCCTTCTCTAACCTTACTCTTGATACTCATATCCTATACTGTGGTCTTCATCATGGATCTTGTGGAAACCTCTTACTCATCATCATTATCTTTAAGAAGCAGAGAGAAGCTCAGAATGTCACCAACATACTGATCACCAATCTCTCCCTCTCTGACATCTTGGCTTGCACAATTTGCATCCCTTTCATGGTCATCTACACTCTGATGGATCACTGGATATTTGGGGAGACCATATGCAAACTCACTTCCTATGTTCGGAGTATCTCCATCTCTGTGTCCATATTCTCTCTTGCATTAATTGCTATTGAAACATATCAACTGATTGTGAACCCCCATGGCTGGAAGCCCAGTGCATCGGATGCCTATTAAGGCATCACATTGATTTGGCTCATTTCCTTCCTGTTGTCTCTTCCCTTGTTCCTGTTATACCACCTCATGGATGAGCCCTTTTGCAACCTCTCTCTCCCCGTCTACAATCACCAGGTGGCCTGTATAAAGAACTGGCCCTCCAGAACCAACCAACTCCTCTTTTTAACCTCCTCGTTTATGTTCCAGTATTTTGTCCCTCTGGGATTCATCCTTATCTGCTACCTGAAGATTGTTATCTACCTGCACAAAAGAAATCGGAAGGTAGACCGGAAGCAGGGAAATGAAAGCCGGCTCAGTGAGAACAAAAGAATCAACACAATGTTGATTTCCATCGTGATGACCTTTGGAGCCTGCTGGCTGCCCTTGAACATCTTCAATGGTATCACCTTTGACCGGTATGATGAGGTGCTGATGAGCTGTCACCATGACCTGGTATTTGTAGTTTGCCACTTGGTTGCTATGGTTTCTACATGTATAAACCCTCTCTTTTATGGTTTTCTCAACAAAAATTTCCAGAAGGACCTGGCTGTACTTATTCACCGCTGCTGGCGTTTTGCACCTCAGGAAAGATATGAAAATACTGCCTTCTCCACTGTGCACACAGATGAATCCAGGGGATCTTTGAAACTGGTCCACATACCGACAGGCATATAAAAATTGGTAATACTTAATGTCAAAGCCCTTCTCTAATGAATATAGAGAGGTAATGATAGGAGATAGGGTAAGATACAAAAAGAAGACAGAATAAAAAATATAGCAATGTTCTACCCAATTTTGCTTTAGTATAAGCTTGTCTGTCTCATGCATCCACCCACTATACCATCTCACCCACACAGACCAACACCACTCCCTTTCCTTTTTCGTAAGAAATTAACTGATCACTCAAATGACTAAGTCACCATAATTTGTGGTTGAGAATCAAAGTGAGGGAGCAGATAGAGAGGCAAGAGAGAGAGATGGCTGGAGAACAAAGTTCCTGGGTCCTGTTATGCAATGGAACATCCACAAAAGTGATTAGGAATGATATGCCCAGGGAATACCATCCTATTCCTTTTTACCATTGAAGAAATTTTACTTTCAGATACAAAACTTTCAGCCATATAATTGTTCAATGAACTAGCCAAGTCTGAAAGTGCCCTACTACGATTTATTACGTAGTTAAGTTTCTATTAAACTTAGAGGTAGATGTAACTTAACATATAAAATAAGTACAGTAATTACAATTAATTCCCATGCCTGGGTTCAATTCTCTGGTTTATAATAATAGTACATTTTCTTCACTAATGATGCTATTGATGTTACTAGAACCGGCCACAAATTCTTTAGTGCTCTTACTATGCTAGAAATCACTTTAACTTCTTAATGATCAATATGGGTAGAACTTTCTATATTGAATAGAAAGCTCTTTATCTTGAATTCTTTATATATAGTGCATAAGCATCATTATGACTCTTATTACTGGGCCTGAAAGACTTCATCAACAGCAACTGTACAATTATAATTAGCTCCAGATTTTAAAAATACTATCAAATATCTTATTATTTAAACATTTTCGAAGTGCCTTCTTAATCATAGTTACATAGGAGAATAACTAGATTGTTTTAATTATTTTGAGGTTTTTTTGTTTGTTTGTCTTTGTTTTTCATCTTTTTGAGGCAGGGTTTCACTATGCTGTTCAGGTTTGGCTCTTGTAGCCCAGACTGACCTCTAACTCACACTGATCCTCGTGCCTCAGCCTCCTGAGTGCTGGGATTAAATCGTTTTTTAAAAAGGTTCCAAAGCTACTGTTCAAAGAGCTGTTAGATTAGAGACTTTAAGTCATGACCAGCTTTATCATTTCCTTGGATAAACCTCCTTTATACCAATTAAATTTGAACTAAAACTTATTTATCTTGTAAATATGTATATTCTTTTAAATAAATACTGTCTAAATACCTGTTCTTCTCCTCCTGAAAAGTTTCTCATCCTTTTTTCTTTCTCTCCTGTCTTTTTCACTCTCTTCAGGATTTCTATTCTCTGTCATTTGGGGATCAATGAACAACAGAAGTTCTACTGGACACCCTAATGAACTGAAATGTAACAGTCTCACTCTATTGACTGTGCATACTCTTATCTAAACACCAAGTTCAAACCGTGTCTAGTTTAGAATCCTAAAGGAACTGAACTGTGACTTCTCAGCCCACGAAACAGTCAGAGTCTTCCTACCCTTCCTACCCTATCTCTTTTCACAGAGGTTAGTCCTACAATTAAGATACAATGCGATATTTTACTTATTTTGTAAAGAAATATTGATTCCAGTTTCCATTATTAAAGTGATTCTGAGCTGGGCATGGTGGTGCACGCCTTTAATCCCAGCACTCAGGAGGCTGAGGCAGGAGGATCATTGTGAGTTCCAGACCAGCCTGGGCTACAAAGTGAGTTCAAGGCCAGCCTGAACTGCATAGTGAGCCCTGTCTCAAAAAATAGGGCCAGGGACTTAGCTCAGTGGCCTAAGCACCTGCTTACCAAAAAAAATTAAATAAATAAATTAGAAAATAAATAAAGTGATTCTGATCAAACCACTTAAGCAGAGAAGAGCATCAGAGTCTAACTCTGCTCCTTCCCCCCACCCACCCACATACATCTTATCTCTACCGCAACTGTCACCCTGAGCATCCAGAAAAAATCTAAATATATGATTAAATATATCACAGTAGTCTTTCTGGCTCTATAATAAGAGTGATTTTCTTCTTTTTATTTTTATTTATTCATTTTTTGGGACCAGGGGTCAAATGCACAACCTCATACCTGTCAAGCAGGTGCTTAGGCCACTGAGTTAAATCCCCACCCCTAGTTTTTGAGCCAGGGTCTCACTATGCAGTTCAGGCTGGCCTTGAACTCACTTTGTAGCCCAGGCTGGTCTGGAACTCACAACGATCCTCCTGTCTCAGCCTCCCAAGTGCTGGAATTAAAGGCGTGCACCACCATGCCAGGCTCCAATTTTCTTCTTTTTAAAAAAAATTTTAATTTTTTTTATTTTAAAAAGAAAAAAATAAAATTTCAAAATAAGATAATAGGAGGGTAACAATGGTTAATACATTGCATATTGTTATCTTTAAATTAGTTTCTCAAAGTACAAGGTATAGACATTTAATTGTTCAAACAATATTATCACAAAACTTTCTTTTCAATAAACTAAGAGAAATTAGTGGTAATAAGTATTTGAACTACCATATATATATATATATATATATATATATATATTTGTTGTTGTTGCTGCTGTTGTTTCCTTCCTTCTTTTCTCCTTTCCCCCATTCAATTTTCTCTTTCTTGTTGAACAGTTTCTTCTCATTTTACAATATCTGTTGTACATTTTGGATCTTATTTACTCTTTCACTGCTCACACTAGGAAGACAATACAGTGTTCACACATGTGAGCCTAATTTATTTCACTTATGAGAATGATCTTGAGTTGCATCCATTTACCTATAAAAGTCTCTAGTTTATCTTTATAGCCTAGTAGAACTCCATTGCATAAAAAGACCATGTTGTTTTCATCCATTTGTTGGTTGATGGGCATTTGTGTTGTTTCCAAGATCTAACTATTACAAATTGTGCTGCTATAAACGTGGGTGCACATATATCACTGTGGTGTGATGGTTTTAATTCTTCTAGGAAGATACCCATCAGGGAAATAGCTGGGTGGAATGGGACTTCTAACCCTAGCATTTTTTTTCTTTTGCGGCACCAGGGATTGAACTCACAACCTTGTGCCTCCCAGACAGGTGCTTAAGCCACTGAGCCAAACTTCCGGCCTTGGTTTTTTGAGGCAGGGTTGCACTATGTAGCTCAGGCCGGCCTTGCGCTCATGTTGTAGTCCAAGCCGGCCTCAAACTCACAACGCTCCTCCTACCTCAGCCTCCCGAGTGCTGGGATTAAGAGCGTGCACCACCACTCCCGGTTTAATCCTAGTTTTTTGAGGAATCTCCACAATGATTTCCACAGTGGTTGCACCAGTCTACATCCCCACCAACAGTGGTGAAGGATTACTTTTTCCCACAGTCCCTCCAGCATTTGTTTTTGACTGATTTCTTGGTAATAGCTATTCTTTCCAGGATGAGATGGAATCTCAATTTTTTTTTTAATTTGCATCGCTTCAGTGACCAATAATGTTGAACCTTTTTTCATATATTTATTTGCTGTTTGTGTTTCTTCATCTGAGAAGTGTGTATTCAACTCAGATGCCCATTTTTGGATTGGATCTTTAAATGTGAGAGGTCTAATTTTTTTTAGTTCTTTATGTGCTCTCGATAGTAATCCTTTGTCTGAGGAACAGCTGGCAAACATTTTCTCTCACATTGTGGGTTGTTTCTTCCCTCTGTTGGTGGTTTCTCTTGCTGTGCAAAAGCTTTTAATAAGACGAGATCCTGGTTGTTGATTCTTTGTGATAGTTCCTGTACAATTAGGGTTTTATTCATGAAGTCTTTGCCTACACTGATGTCTTCAAGAGTTTTACCTTTTCTATCTTCCAGCAGATTCAATGTTTCTGTTTTAGTATTTAGATCTTCGATCTACTTTGAATTTAGTTTAGTGAATGGATATAGGTCCAATTTTAATCTTCAGCAAGTGCAGAGCCAGTTTTTCCATCACCGTATTAAACAGGTTATTTTTCTTCCAGTGAATGTGTTTGGCAACTTTATCAAAGATAAAGTGGCTGAATGTGTCTGGAGCTGTTTCTGCATCTTCCAATCTGGCAATGTTCTTGCATGAAGCTGTTGTTTTTTCTTTCAAACGTTCTTAAGTGGCAATAAAGCAAAAGTCGCTAAAGGTATAACTATCAATGCTTGTCTTTCTTGTGTTTATTTTTTAAATAAAAAAAGTAGTGGATTAACTGGATTTTTTAATGCTTGCCTTTGCCTTTAAGGCACTTATGTTATCACAAGTAGAACACAGATCTATAAGTAGCGATTTAAGGAGCTATAATGGAAACATGAACCAAGTGTTGGGGGGGCAGCACAGGTGAACCTTGTACAAAAAGAAACATGGAAACGTTTTAACACAATCAGCCTTATTTCCCCTGTTTATGGTTTTGTTTTTTATTTACAGTGTTTTTGGATGATTCACCCCAATATGGCCTACAATTGAGCCGCCCAATGAAGGAAATAAGGCCCATTTTTCTCAGTTGCCTCACCTAGTGACAGACGGGCCTGTCTTCCTCTTTAGGAATCTGAGACCATAACTTCATGATGTTTGTCACAAAGCCCTAGAAAGAGACTCCTCCAGTGAGTACTTCAAGAATCTCTCTGACCTTAAGTTCTTTTGAGTTGAGAATAATTTCTCACGTCTATATACTTTTCTAGAAAGAAAGACTCTTGGTGGGATAAGTGTTCACATCAGAACACTCAAAGACTTAGTGACTATGCTGAATGTGACTGTCAGTGAAGGAGAGTGTAATGAGAAAATGCTCTAATGACCTGGCAACAAATCTCTAAACGATTTTCCCTCTGCCTGTTCCTAAAAGATGCCCAGGAGAATTACCCAGACAATTTTAAATAGAGAGAATCAAAAACACAAAGTATCAGAAAACCCAAATGTAGTTTAAACATGTTGGGAGAATATTTTCTGCAATGTAATACTATATGACATTTTGAAAAAGAGATAAATAATTTGGTAAAGCAACATTTATGGAGTCTCAACTCAAAGAAGGTATTGAGATTGAACAGCATAATTCATCACTTAAGGAAGAACCAGTCTCTCTTCCTCTGAGCTTTGTTTTTCATAGCATAATAAGCCAAGAAAAATATATTAATCCTTTATAATGTACTCAGTACTGTCTTAGGTATAGAGAAAGGGTAAGACACAGCTTTTAAGATTTTAAATCCTAGCTGAGGCTTTAAAGGATTTACAACACTGCAGTGTGATAATTTAATGTCTTGGTTTTGAACACTTTTGGTTTTTTTATTACACTATAGTTGACAAAAATTGTGTGTACATGCAATGTGCAAAGTTCATTCATGTATGTATACACTGAGAAATAATTAAGTGAATGTAATTAAAATATGCATCATCTCACATACTTATTTTTGTTGTGAGAAAGTTTAAAATCTACTCACTTGCTGTGGTGGCACATGCCTTTAATCCCAGCATTCCGGAGGCTGAGGCAGGAGGATCATTGTGAGTTCCAGACCAGCCTGGGCTACAAAGTGAGTTCAAGGCCAGCCTGAACTGCATAGTGAGATCCTGTCTCAAAAAGTAAGACTGGGGATTTAGCTTAGTGGTGTAAGTGCCTGCCTGGCAGGCATGAGGTTGTGAGTTCAATCCCAGTACAAAAAAAAAAAAAATCTACTGACTTGAAAATTATTAACTACAGTAATCATGATACATAGTAGATCTCTTGAATTTTTCCTCCTATCTAACTGAAATTTGCATCTTTTTTCCTAATTCTGTTCTACCCTTAACTCTAGTAACAATTCTACTCTCTGTTTCTAAGAGTTCATTTTATATACACACCTAAGTGAACTCATACAGTATTTGTTTTACTGTGACTGACTTATTTCACTTAGCATTCTTCATGTTCCACAAATGATAGATTTCTCTTTTTAAGACTGAGTAGTATTCTACTATTATATATTTCACTGATATATATACATCTATATTCACTGGTATATATATTTTTTTCACTGATATATATATATATATCACTTTCTTCATCCATTCATCCCTTAATAACCAGTTAGTTTGATTCTATATCTAGCTACTGTGAAAATGTTGCAAGGCCAGGCATGGTGGTAGACACCTGTAAACGCCACACTAAGGGGGATTGAGAATGGAGGATCACAAATTCAAGCCTGGCCTGCTTAGCAACATAGTGAATCTCTGGCTCAAAACAGAAAAACACTTTTTTTTTTGGCACCAGGGATTGAACTCACAACCTTACGCCTGCCACGCAGGTGCTTAAGCCACTGAACCAAACTCCCAGTGAAAAAAATTTTAAAGTTCTGTGAGTACAGCTCAGTGTGAAGGCCCTGAGTATAGTCTCCAGAATTGATCACAAATGCTGCCACCAGCAATTCCTTTGATTCTATACCCAGAGACAGATTGATAGATCATACAGTACCTATATTTTTAATTTTTTGAAGGACCTTCACACTTTTTTCTTGAATGTTTCTGCTAATTTACATTCCCAACGATAATGTGCAAAGCTTTCCTTTTGGTTAGGTTGAAAGTTGACTAAAAAAGTAAAAATAAAAAAAAATAAAAGCAACAAAACACAGTTGATATCAAAGGAAACACAGTTAATATCCACTTACCTTTATCCTTATAAGTGAGAATATACTGGAGAAGAGAAGAGGCAATGTCCTGGAGGAGAGAGAAAAAGGAAAGTCTTTCAAAACTGGTATGTCCAGGAATTCCTAAAATCTCCCCTGAAGTCACCCATGCGATAAATGTGCTTATGCAACAAAGTAGAGAAAGAAGTGGAATATTTCCAGTAGGCTAAGGAAGATCATCTTCCTCCCGTTTCTGTGCTCAGGTTGAGAACTTTATTGAAGTAGTGATACCATTTCCCTTGAGGGAGGAGTGGAAAGACGTGTAGTGCTAGAGACAGGAACACATCCCTCTTTCATTTAGGGATTGGCTGTTTTCTGCTACTCTGTACTTTAAGTTATACTGTAAACTTTTGGAGACTTTTTCCCCCATCTTTTATTGCCCCCCACAATGTATAAAGACAGGAATAAGCAAGGGGGAAACAAGTACTTAACACATACAGATTTTTAAAGTTATTTCTTGAAGAAGGGTTAGGCAGCTTACTTATTAGATGTCTGAATGTGTTCAAACTTATGCTTTGTTAATTATGTAAAGAGAGTATAAAGACTTACTTTTTTTTTTCTTGTACCAGGAATTGAACTCAGGACCTTGCACTTGCCAGGCATGTGCTTATATCACTGAGCTATATCCCTCGTCCTAAAGACTTCCTCTTAATTATACAGATTATAATAATGTCAATAAATCATAGCATTTTGAGGCTCTGGGGATTCTGCCTAAACACCTCTCAACCACCTGCTCTAACTTCCTAGGGTGATTAAGATCCCCTCTTCACCACTCCCTTACTACCAACGTCCACATCTGATGCAGTACCAGGAAGACCTGTTCACACCATGTGCCCCTAACAAAACAGGAATTCCCCACAGGTGGAGACTGTCACGGCTTCAAGGCCCAGTACAGCATTTTGAAGAGAGTAGAAGGCTCCATAAATCTCGGTAAAGCATAAATGTAGACTAGCATCTGGAGATAACAGATCTTTGCTTGGACGTGGTATGTGGATGTGAATAATAAGCAAGGCTTACTCTCCCTAGACACAGTATCTGAGGAAGTAGGTGCGCAAATTCCATCTGTAATATAAGAGCTCACGAAATCTGCGTTGGCAGGAAGACAAACAAAACAAGAATGCTCGAGGGCAAGATGGATCTTTATAGTTCCAATATCATTTGCCAGGAAGTGCCAACTAACTGGGTAGGTTCTGGGACTGGAAGAAAATGCTCTATTACCTGCTAATTAGCTGTACTGACAGGTTTTTGGAGCAAAAAGCTTTTAGAAATAAAAAGCCTTTTGGGGCAACCATTCTTTTGTAGAGCAGGCACAATTAGGATTCTTAGAGAAACCAGGCTCTTAAGACAGAATAGAACCCTTATCTTATCTTTTCTTCCTTTTTTTTTTTTTTAATCTTGTTGAGCCAAGGTCTCACTATGCAGTTCAAGCTGGCCTTCAACTCACTTTGTAGCCCATGCTGGCCTCGAACTCACAGCAATCCTCCTGCCTCAGCCTCCCTAATCCTGGGATTACAGGCGTGCACCACCATCTTATCTTTTTGAATAAGCCACATTCTTCTTTTGTAATGAGGGGATAGAAAGACCAAAAGCAAACCTTATTACTGAGTTACTGATTTGAAGCCCATTTTGGATGCTGTGGTCCCAGAAGGTGTCTTTGCCTTTCACAAGAGTAGGGTCTCTGACTCCCAGACAACTGTCACCAGAAAACCCATCCCTGATGAGTCACACTAAACACCTTTTCTATAGATATGAAGCTTCTCAACTTACATACAAAGATATATATTTTAAAGTGTGTATATGTGTTTACATGTGTGTAGATCCTAGGAAAATGTCTGAAAGAAAGTATTCCAGGCACTAATGGTGTTTATCCCCTGGTGATAGAACTTTCAGGTAACCTTTCCTTACTTTTTTCTTTGTTACATCTTGCCTTCTATTTAAAAATAAAATAGGTACAACTTCATGAATTGCATGTATGTATGGTTTGTATGTATGTGTACATACACGTCTGTACATATGTACGTGCACATGTGTATATGTGTGTGTGTACATGTGTATCACTTTCATATGTGTATATGTACATTTGTGTATGTGTACATGTGTACACATGTGTACGTGTGTATGTATGTGTACATTTGTGTGTATGTACGTATGTATATGTACGTATATATGTAGTTTTGGTGCTAACTACTGATCCTAGGGTCTCATACCTGCTAAGCATGTGCTCTATCACTGATCTAAACCCACAGGTGAAGCCCTGATATTTATTTTTTAGCTTATTTGCTGTTGGCATGTAAAAATACTAATAATTTTTATGTTGACCTTGTATTCTGTTTTTGCTAAATTCACTCATTAATTCTAATGATAGGCCCATAGGTTTTAAAAAATTTTTCTTTGGACATAATCACATCATTTGTGAATAATGACAGTTCTGTATTTCTTTCTTATACTTATGCTTCTTCTTCTTATTTTTGTCACATTGTCTAGTGAGGATACACAAACAACTTCTTTGTCCAAAAATTAGTGCATGTGTTTTTATTTTAACTTTTATTTTTGAAGAATATCTTCACTGGGTATAGAATCATAAGTTATCAGTTACTTAATATTTTTAAAATGTTCTTTTATTGTCTTCCATAATTTCAGTTGAGCAAATCAACTGTCTCACTTTTGCTCCTTTTAAGATAGTGTATTTTTTATTCCCTTTAAGATTTTCTTATTATCTTTACATCTTGCTTACTAAATTCCCTTTCTTTTTGTTTAGTTGCTCATCTTTACTTAGTAAATAGTCTACTAGGAAAGAACAAGTATTTGTATAATATTTGAATAGGGAGTAGAAAAACAAAATCTTAAGAAAAAACAAACACTAAGATATCAAAGCACTTGCCCATAAGGTACCTATGGTATGAGGAGTCAAGAGATGAGAAGTCTAACATGGGCTTTGAACAAATCACTTATCTATCCTAAGCTCCAGTCTCCTTATATGTAGATTCCATCCATCTATCTATCCATCCATCCATCTACCCGTGCAATCAGTCAATCAATATTTTATAGGCATCTGCTATGTGCTTAAATCTGACAGTGAACAATATTAATGTTATCTCTGCCCTTAAGGAGTTTATAGTCTATCAGAGATGATACTTTTGGGTACAGTTTGGTAGCAGAGCATTTGCATAACATGTGCGAGTCCCATGGGCTCAATCCCCAGTGAGCAAAAAAAAAGTAAGTTGTAACAAGAGCTATAACAGAGAAAATACAATGCAATGTTATGAAGGCAAGTAGGAGGAATTAACCCAGTCTAAGGAAAATGGAAATAGGAAGTAGAAGAGGGAAACTTTATGAAATAATTTTTTTAAAAACTGAGATCCAAATTATGATTAGGATTTAGCCAGGCAGAGCTGGGCCTGCTTTGTAATCCTGTGATTTTGTGTTTTAGTCCTGCGATTCTGTGTTCCAATCCTGTGATTTTGTGTTCCAAGCTGTATTATCACTCTGGATGACTATACAGCCTGGTAAGTTTGCAAAGCTGAAGCTGAAGTCCGACCCCTGACTGGCCTTGACCAACATCCCCACCACTCTGTCCAGATGAAAATCTCCCAGGGGAATGGACATCTGCATGACACACACCCATCTAACTCTGCTGAAGAAACATGTGTCTCTCTCGCCTGATGAACAACTTCAGTATTGGCATCACAGATTCGGAAAGACATGAATAAGACAAATCATGCCTGCCAGATCCATGGGGCATTTCATGAACATGTTCAGACCCATACATCTTCTCAAAAACTATTCTCTAGCTCAGATTTTGGGGAACTCATGAAAATATGAGACCAGGAGTTCAGAATTTTTCCTGGAAGCTCTTTATAGACAGCAACTTCCTGGCAGAATCAACACCAAGCAGTTGTTGTGTCTGATTCCAGAGCTTAATGAAATGCTGGCCTCTAGCTTGGCAGGATGAGGCTGAGATATGGCCTATACATGAATATTCATTGGAACTCTCACCTGTGGTGATGTGTGAAGGGACTTTG
>RJWM01037969.1:0-17074 GCA_004363535.1 Dasyprocta punctata | reverse complement strand
TTTATGTGGGTTCCCGCCCTGCGCGCGGGGAGAAGCACGGAAGGAGCCGCTGGGAGCGGACGCATAGGAGGCTTCTCGGGCGGGAGAAGCACGGAAGGAGCCGCTGGGAGCGGACGCATAGGAGGCTTCTCGGGCAGGAGAAGCACGGAAGGAGCCGTCATGGACGGACGCGTGTGAGGCTTCTCGGGCGTACCTCTCCAGGGACGATTAAAGCTTGCCTACTGCTGCACGGTGTCGTGTGTTTTTCCTGCTGGCCGGGACAAGCGCGCGACAGTGTGGTATGGATTACTATGTCACAGAAGACAGGATTATGTAAGTAAAATCATGTATATAAAAAACTATGGAATCAGAAAAATTTAACAGAAGAAATAACTGAACAACACATTGGCATATAATATTAAGGTTAAAAAATATGTATTTCTGCTTGTAGAAAAGATAGTTGGAGCCAGGTGTGGTGGCACACGCCTTTAATCCCAGTACTTGGAAGGCTGAGGTAGGAGGAGCTTTGTGGGTTCGAGACCAGCTTGGGCTACAATGTGAGCAAGACTGGCCTGAACTACATAGTGCAATCCTGTCTCAAAAAAAATAGAGCCGGGAGTTTGGCTCCATGGCTTAGGCACCTCCTTGGCAGGCATGAGGTTGTGAGTTCAAGTCCTGGTACTGCAAAAAAAAAAAAGAGAGAAAGAGAGAGAGAAAAGACAGTTTGAGAAAAATTTAGAACTCCATATATACTACCTTAAAAATGAACTTTCTAGAAATAAATAGTTTGCTCATAAGTGTGCATAAAATTTAAACAAAAATTACAATACAATTACTGGGATAAAATCATAGAATGCCTAAATGCTATAGAGCATCCTACAATCTATAGGTGCCAATAGTGGGCTCATCTTGCAATCTGTTATGGCTTGGATCTCGAGGGCACCCCCACGGTCTCACATTTGTGGAAGGTGATGGTGTCATGGGGGCACTGCACTCGTTGGTGGGTTGTTACCCTAATGATTCATCATTCACTGCTGAATCGTAGCTGAATGCAGTGAGGAGGAGCCGGTGGGAGGAGGCACCCCCCGGGGATGGGACTGGAAATGTCTCTCCCTCCTTCCCCAGCTCCTCTCTTCCCTCTCTGCTTCCCAAAAGCCATGATGTAAGCAGCCTTCTGTCACCAGATCTTTCCTTGCCACCTAGGCGCCATCTGACTATGAACTGAAAGTTCTGCAAAACTCGAACCAAGACAAGGTAAACCTGTCTTTCTTTAAGTTGTGGGTGTTGGGTATTGTGTCTCAGTGACTGGAAAGTGACTGACACAGACTCCATCATAAGACAAGTATGACTATACCTGACTGCGTGGTTTAGAAACTTTTTGAGTGGTTTGCAGGAAGATTTTCAAAAAGATTAGAGATGCTGGCTAGAGAAGCCCTCTACAGTGCAGTAAGCCTAGCTTGATGGAAGATTGTTGTCGAAGTTGAGAACCAGAATCCTGATGGAAATGTGACAGTAAAGGCCAGGCTTAGGAAGTTTCAGTGTAGGACAAAGTCTTCATTGACATTTAGATCCCAGTTATGCCTGTTATTATGTGGTGGAAAGAAAATTAATCAACATTTTGCCCACGTTCTCAGACTGTGTGAGAAACTGAGATTGAGGATTGCAGAAACCGATTAACCTGGTGGAGAAAATTTCAAGACACCCAGTGTTTGGATGGTAGCATGGACAATGCAGGTGCTTTTAGCCAGAACTACAGTAAGAAACAGAAAGAAAAGGCCAATGTGAAAAGCCTGCATTTTAATCAAAAAGCAAGTGCCTGCCAAACTGGAGCCACAAAGAGCAAGGTTGTTGAAAATATTATTATTAAGAAACCAAGCATGTGTCATCAAAATAATGTAATAGATGCTTCAAGGTCATCTAAGGAATCAGCAAGATCTTTCGCAGGCTCAAAGGTACAAAAGTGAAAGACTTTACTGTGAGAAGAAAACTCCAGGAATCCCAGCTCTCTTAGGGACAACTAGGAAGAGTACCCCGGAGTTAGCCATGCAGACACTGAGAAGTCTCAGCAGACATGACCCAAGGAGGTCAGGGTACTGCTCAAGCCAGGGGCAGGCCTGGACCTCACCCACGTGGTGCGAGTCTTATGCACATGCAGAATGCAAGCACTGTGACGCCCACGAGGCTTCCACTTGGGCTGTGGAGGAAGGTCGAGGAGGCCAGAGAGCGTGCCCTGAGAGGGCTGTTGCATGAAGCTGAGAGAGTGAAGCTGAAAGTGCACTGGAGACCCTGGCTCGACCTCACGTGGGGACTGTGTGGCCACCAAGTTGTTGGCCACTCTATGTATGTCCTCCAGTGACTGCGAAGACACTGCCTGAGTGTTTTATTTGGGGGGGGAGGAGTTATAAACAAAATTTAGGTTAATTTTGCAACTATGAATTCCACAAATAATCAGGACTTTAACATCCTGAATTCTAATAAGAATACTTAAAAATAAGTAAAAGAAGAAATGGAAGTATTAAGTTCTGTGATATGCCCACACACACCCACACCCTTCTACAAAAAGAGTGAGAAGGAGATTGAAAGAGAGAAAGAGAAGAAAGAGAGGGAGAATGGGGCCTCGGAGGGGGAGAAGGAGAGGAGGAAGAGAAGCCTCCTGCACAGCAATCTGGGAAGATAGCAGTAAGTAAGGAGAATTATAGAAGTATCTTATGAGTTACAGGCATGACCAAAATGGAGAAATGAGGACAAACAGATTGTGACCACTGGAAGTTTCTGGAAATCTTGATTTTTATTGTCTTTGGTTAGGTTGAAACATATAGGCTAACATTCTGGCTACCTGTTTTCTTGCCTTACAAACCCCCTAAAATCTAGTGGCATAAAAGAACATTGTTCCTGCTCATGAATCTGTGAGTCAGAAGTTTCATTTGGACACAGTGGGGAAGTCTGACTCTCCCACGCGTGTCTGTCTTGGTCGGCGTGACTCCCGTGGTGAGAGATGGCTGGTAAGCTTGGCTGGGGTTTGGTCCTTCTCTGTGGGGCATCTGCAGGAGTTGGATTACGTACAGTGTCTCCTGCGCTATGATTAGTGTCTGAGCTGTGGTCGCCTGAGGATGGGGCTTCCTCGCAGCATGACTGTCTCAGGCATGGGGATTTGCATGTGGCAACTGCTTTCTCCATAGCGAGTATTCATGGAAACTGCAGGGACTCAAAGGTCAGGTAGAGTTTGGGATATAGAATATAGAGTGGAAAAATGAGATAGTCATGGAGCAGATTAGTGTGTGTACAAATGGAGAGGTTGTAACTAACTTGGGGCACAGAGGGTTAACCCATTACCAGAAGATGGAGGGTAGACCACATGGGCACTGAGGTAGTGAAGTGGGAACTCAGTCTTGGGAAAAGTTGCTCTACTCTGTGCTTCCATCTTCTCAGTGAAATGAATAGAAAGTTCAATAGTGGGTGTCGGGTCGATGGACTAGAGTTACAAGAATATGGGAAAGGTTGGTTGGGTGTTTTAACTGTGTGGGAAATTTAAGAACACGCGGCAGCTGACCCTCAATCAAAGATACCTATCTTCATGTTCAAATCCACCTCTCCATCACTGCTGCTATTCTTTCTTTGCCTCTTTTGAGTAGATTTTTAAAATAGGGGGAAAAAAATATATATATATATATCTTGGGCTATATGTTTCTCCTTTCCCCTCAATCACATTTCTGACATGTTAGGAATTAATTTCAAACACGGAGTCAAAGAATGGCTTTTACAGTTAGGCATGGTATGAATTAATTTGCAAACACAAAGTTGAAGAATGATTAGAGTTACTTATCTCTCACTGAATTCTAATCTGAGACCTCACACCATTTGGCTGGTGAAATCTGATCTCTTTCAATTTAGGAAAACTAAAGCATAAGCCCACAAATGTAGTCCCTGCTCCTACCTGTTCTGCAGCCCTGCTGCTGCTGCTTCCACATTTGCTTCTGGAATTTTCATAACTCGAAATGTTCTTTAAAGACAGAAACCTCTGCTGTTCCTTGCATCACAGGAATCTGCCAAAGCCTGGTGATCCAGGACTACATCCGGCTGCTCAGAATGTCCCATGTTCTCTTCCTGCTTCTCAGGGCCCTCTCTACTTACTAAGGTGAAGCCAGGGACCAGTGCTGTGGTTTGTATCTAGATGCACCCCAAGAGCTTCATGGGTGTACAGGTGGAGCTAAGGGGATTGGACCCTGGGTCCCTATAGCTGACTTGATGCGAGGAGGTCAGGCCTGGTCAGTAGAAGAGGTCATGGAGGTGGGGACTGGAAGCTGGCATCTCCCTCCGTAGCACCTGCCTTCTCACACTGCTTCCCGGCCACCATGATGTGAGTGACTTTTGTCCACCAGACCATTTTGCCATGACTTCCTGCCTTGGTATGGACCAACCTTGGACCAAAAGCATGAGTCAAAACAAACATTTTCTCCCTTAAATTGTGAGTCTCAGGTATTCATGGTGTCTCCCTACTTCTGGGCCCACTAAGATCATCCTCCAAGGAAGTCTGCACCTTGTCCCCTCTCCCCACGCAGCCCCACTCTGATCAGCAGTCACTTTCTGCACTTTCCCACTGGAGGGTCTTAGAGGAGGGTCTCTCCATCACACCACACTTCCAGAAATCATTCCCTTCATCCTGTTAGATTTGCTACTCACTTTCTTTGCTAGGCCTCATGTTGGATCAACAGCACTGTTTTCTGAAGTTTCCATCCATGAAGGCCCATTGACTGATGGGGCAAGGGTTAAACTATCCCTGCAGAGTCGCCATTAGAATCAGCGTGTCTCATACTCTGGGTAAAGGGAGGTGGAATGGGCCAACTGAAGCAGAGGGACTCACTGACTAGCAAAATTCATTGTTTATGGTACAGGTGCCATGATCCATAATCCATCTTTTCATGCACCGATTTTCCACAAATACTTGTCAAGTATCTGAGACTGGACAAAGAGTACATTATAGGGTATAATATCATTTACTCATCATTATTACATACTATTTGCTCCTAAAACAGTTATGTCAGGGAAAGGTTATTATGTTTTCTTTCCCTTTTTTCTTCGTAATAGTGAAAATCTGTTCCCACATAAATTTCGCTGTGTCTGATAGAAGGCAACAACTTCTGGAGGACTCAGTCAAACCTAATCCTTCTGTCCTCAGAAAAATTGCATTTTGCCCTGTGTTATGATCTTAAAATTGCATTCCAACTTCTTTCTTGAAATGAAGTGTAATTTATACCTTTAGTTGGATTGAAAGCTGACTTTACAAAAGGCGGAAAATGGGGGCCCCCTAATCCTTTCCACCCTGGCTTCCAGCAGCCTCACACACTTCACACCAAGAGCAGGTAACTCTCACAACTGAACCTTCCTGTATTCAGTGATGATGATGGCAAGTTCATCTCATATTAGCATTCGTTTGATAGATTTTTGTTTCTGACCAGAAATATCACTTCAACTCTACTCACCATGGCAACAAAACAGCTGAAGATTCTTACAGCTTGCTTAGTGGAGAAAAATACTTGAAAATACCCTTTGATGCTAAAATTGGCTTTGTTTTCACAGTACCAGAAGAAATAACTGAGGGATAGGGGACATCACTGTACATTTCAGATGGATTCACCCAGCAGGGGAATTGCGGGTGCACCAGAGAGAAAAAAGAGCAAAAGAACAAAAGGAAAGAGCAGACACACGGGAAAGTAGGGAGCCAGAAAAGCTATGGCATCTGTTTATAATTGGATATAATTTATCCATACACTTGCACCTCATAAAGTCGTTCTTTATTTCTATCCTTGCACTCAGGGCATTGTTGGATGCTTCTTCTCCTTGCTATCATCTGTAATTGGATTATAGTTTCTTTGAAGGCAGGGACCATGCCTTATTCATCCTTGAACTCTTCTTTTCAAGTGTGTGATAGATAAAAAAAAATTAAGATTTTTATCAAAGAATCAAAAAAATGGAAATATAGAATAGATAACTTCAAACAACTTGATGCATCTTTGGATGAAAGGAATCATACGAATACAGTTCCTCTTGATTACATGACTTACAGTAAAACATGATGAGAGGCGTATTTTTCCCTGTCTTGGAGGAGTGGCGGCAGGGCTCATGGGGAGCAGTATTTACTCGGAGGTTTGACACCTGACTGAATTAAACTTAGCTCATTCGGCAAAGTAAATACATTGACAAAAACCACATTGAAATTACTTTATTTGCTTTTTTCATAGCCAGGCCTTGTTTGCATATATACCTGAGATTTGATTATATATCAGAAAGAATGGATACAGGACAGGTTATCTAGTTTCCAGTAGAGGGGAAACTTAGTTACGTTGTTAAAAGTACTCTGTTCTTGATTCTTAGTTATCCAGAAGAAAAGCTGACTCCATTTGGGGAGAAATGTATCCTCAAGGTGCTAGTGTGAGCTTGCTAGGAGAGAGAGAAATAAAAGCCCTTGTTTACTGGACTTGCCCATTTCCATGGTGTAAATACTTGTAGTACTCTCACCAGTTCCAGGAACAAATGAGTGGATGTGGTGTTGAGAAGAAATGCATGGTATCACATCCTGATATAGTCACCGGATCACGTCATAATGTAGTAGTCGAATCACATCCTGTTGTGTTAGCTGGAGCACATCATGATGTGGTAGTTAGAACCTATAAATGTAACCTTAAGAGCATCAGAGTAGTGAAATAATTAGGAAGTGATACATCTCAAATAAGTATTAGTTTTGTTTTGAAATAATCCACTTAATTGCAAACATATGGGTTTAATTTGTGATTGAGGGCTTTGCTGTAAACCTTCCCAGTCATCTCTGATGGCAGGGGGAGCTAGATCCAGTATGACATTGGATATGGGCTCCGTAGCTTCACCTTAGATGACTGTGATAGCGAGCTAGGGTGTTGCCAGATCTTCTAGCATCAGGCACCCCGTGGCCTGCACAGGCGGGTGTGCGGCCTTCTCCTCGTAGCAGAAGATCGGTGCAGACACACAGCATGGGGAGAGCTGTACACTGTGACTCTCACACAAAGGTTGCTGAGGAAACAGAAGCAGAGAAGTCGTGGGGTGCAGTGTCCCTTGTTCTGCAGCAGTCTTGGGGTATTGGCTTGCTTTGGGCGGGGTTGACCGCAACAGAGAAGCACAGCAATGAAGGGCCCAAGCTTGGCAGCACTCTGAAGAGCCAGAGAATAGAAGACAAGGGCAGGAAGTCTGCTGGGCAGCAACAGGTGATTCTAAAAAGGAAATGACTGCATTGGAAAAGCAGCATTTCTGGAAGCCTCCTTGCATGGCATCCACTTGGACTTGTTAAACTCTAGAAAAGGGAGGAAAAAAATCAAGATTTACACTATTCTCAGTGAGCTTTTCTTTACCCCACACCAACTTCAGAGATTCCAAAATGAAATAAATATGGGTACACAGTGTAACTGTTTTTTCTCTCAAGCTAGGATCTGGTTTTCTCAAGTCATCCAATTTTCCTGTATGCTGTAGACAGATCGCAGAAAAGTCTCATTTCTCTTTATGATGTACGTAGTAGGACTGAGGTCTTCTCACAGATTCTGAATTTTTAAAGGTAAGAGAGACAGAAGCAAAAGCCTGTGCCATTGCTGACCTAGCTGGAAGGTGGGGCGAAGTGTAGATATCTAGGAGAGGGGTAGAGTCGACCAATAAGGCCCCAGATACACATTGTCACCCTCGGAAGACCGACAGGCTTTCCACAGTCTGAAAGTGAATGGGCTCCATGTCTGTCCAGCCAGTGTTTAGCAGAATTGCCAGCCCATTGTCTATCCCAGGAGAGGCATCAACCAACCTGTGCTGAGAAGACCCACTGGAAACCATAGAACATGAGGCAAAAGTGACGCTCAATGCTTCTACCAATGGCCTTGTCTCCAAGGCAGGAAACCCCAGCGGGTGGCCTGCATCTCAACTCGGGACAGGTTTCACAATTGTCTGCTGGAAAAGGGTTCCAGCTTACAGACATTGTTTTATTGCTGCTGCTTGACAATTTCCCCTGATCCTTTTGAGTGTTCTATTGAAATTTCTATTCATGTGTTAGGATTGCAGTGCAGTAGCTACTTCTAATTTTCCAGGAAATCATTCATATCACCTAGGTGTTCAAAATTACTTTCTTAGTCTTAAACAAAAATCCTCATGAATCTAAATTTCCTATGTATCTGGGGTTAATTTTTCTGATCACGTCTTGTGTTCAAGTTATATTTCTCTCCCAACCCTTTTTATTTTCCTTGAAGAAATTAGCTAGTGATCTGCATACTTTATGGTGTCTGTTATTTGCTTCATACATAAAGTTCTGGGATATATTTTTGATAATTTTGTTAATTTCTGTATTTATATTTATTGATTCTTACATTTTTGTCTACTTTTTTATATATTAGATTTATTATATTGCCATTTTTCTAACTCCTTGAGCTGGATATATGGGTAGTTATTTCTATATAACTGATAATGTAGTTATTAATTGGCATGATTTTTCTCTAGATGAACTTGGTCCTACCTAGTATAATGCTGTGTGTTATTGTATTACTTTGTAAGTATTTTGCAATAATGCATCTTTCTTCTGGCTACCACCCATCTTCCTGACACCCTTAGTCAAAAATCTTTGAAGAAACTTATATTCAGTTTCTACATAGTGGAATATTTTCTTTTTCAGTTTTTGTTCATCTATTGTTGTTGCAATGTATTAAGAAAACAATGTCATTACTTCATTTTGGAGTGTTTCTTGATTTTCTTTGTCACCCTGGCAGTTACTCCAGGATGAATGACCACTTCACTGATGAAAGTTGACAGGGTAAAGACTGTTGGAGGTAAGCCAAAACCTCAGTGAGTAAATCTAAAGGATGAGTATGTATCAACACAGCACTGGTAAGCAGCAAACGTATTGGAAGTAATTTCAGACACGTTGAATATTTAGCTATGAGATCTCTCAGTGGAGGACAAAGCTGCTGGTAACATACCCAGTGTAGTCATTTCAGGCCGCGGGAATCCCGCCGGTAGCGGATCTGAGTCCACGCCGGAGAGCATCTAATCAGGCACAGGTGTGCTGCCGATCCCTAAGCTGCCCAGGGCCTTGTATGCACTGCAGACCACAGGTTCCTTCACACTGGCCCTCATCCATCACTCTCGGGCTTGGGTTGTACAATGACTCAAGTCAGTTCTTGAACTCAGCATCTGAGAACCAAGACACAGGGCAGCTTCCCAAATAGCTACTAGAGTCTTGTTGAAAGAAGCTCAGACACCACTAGTGCTCCTTGTGCTTGGGTTCAGGCACAGTGTCTGAGGCAAAAAGGCTTACTTCCAGTTTTCAAGGTAAGGAATTCATTATACAGAGTAGATCTTTCTATACATCAAGGTGTCTAGGCTTTATTTATCATCATTTTGTCCAGGAACTATGCCACGAGAAATGTATGAATCAAATCCTCTTACTATACTCTTCCTAGGTCTCAGTTTGTTGCTTGTTATTTGGTTTTATGAAGGTTTGTACATAAATATTCGTAACTGTTAGATTTTGGTCATAGATTGCACAATTTTGATTCCAGTTTGGACCTGGCAAGCTTTTCCCACCTGATTGTGGTGAGTCACTTTGTTTTAGTCACTTACACCCCGTAAACACTTGCATTTTATTCACTCATTCCATCTGGGAGTGTTTTTCTTTTAGTAGATGTTTTAAAATAATTAAAGTCTCTGGATGTGATAAACCTGCCTGTTCTTGCATTTGTGTTTGTGTTTTATGTCATTGTATTTTTTATTTTTTAGATTATTTTAAACATACATATTGCCCATGTTAGAGTGTGTGTGTGTATGTCTGTGTGTGTGTTCTGATTATTCGGAAGGTTTGAAATTTTGTTATATTGCTTGACTTTGCAACTGAAACCTTATGCACATGCTCTACTTTTCTCTGACTTATAGAAATTAGTTGCATAAGTTGAATGAATACCAGCAATATCCTATGAATAAATGTACACTTAGTAAATCATGGTACTGAATAGTAATTATGTAGAAATATTGGGTTGTTTTAGTTATAATAAAGACTGCATCCTAGAAGGCAGTGCTCTCTATGTTACAGATTTTGCTGCTATTTCAATATAACTGTGTGTACTTGTGGATGTTTCACTAATCGGCTTTCCACTTTGGTGAACTGGACTACTAAAGAGATTGGGAGGTCAAGTATGCCATCTCTTTCACCTTGCCACCATGAGATGTGGCAGGCTTGAGGAAAAGTAACTTAAAGGGATAACTGGCATAATCTGATTGTCCTTGTTTGCTGACCAAGGAGCTTCTTCCTTTCTGACTGTTCTTTTGTCTCTCTCAAATAACTTAGTCAAAGTTGACCTAAGGTTTAGATACTGTAGTCCATTTTCCTTTCCTTCTTGCCTTCCCACACCATTGCTTCCTGTCCGTTTATTAAACTGCAATGTGTATCACACTTCAACTGAATCCCATAAGGATAATGCAAAGAAAACAGTCTTAACTAGAGAGGAAGTAGCGCCCTCTGGGTGCTCCAAACATGCTCAGAATCAGCCTTTCCCTCGCAAAGAGTGCTGCTGGGGTATCGAGAGATAAACAAGGACTAGGAAATTGAAAGGCTTTTGAAATGCTTTGCATAAAAATACAAGGAGAACAAGTTGAGCACAAGCTGCAATAACTTTGTCTTTAATTTCTAAACAAAAAATAAAGATGTCCACCAAGTCTCTTACAATATTATTTTAGAGTTTGATGGACTGTTGCTTCGGTTAGAAGAAAATTAACATATTTATCTGAGAAATGGTTTTTCACAATAGTTTTTCATTTATTCACGCATTGATCCACTAAACATAAGCTGAATACCAACAGTTTTCTAAGGGAAGTGTCGCATATCTAAGTATGATAGCCTTTTGAGTACTTATGCAATTTTAATGGTAAAAGATAATGATAATTTTATTGATAAAAAATTCATGTACTTACAGAAATGCAGAAAAGTAGCAATGCAGAAGAAAAGAAAATCACACCCGATAGAATCAACATCATATTCATTATCTTTCATAACCTTCAGTTTTTACTAACATGAAAACAAATATATTTTAAACACATGCATTATATTTACATGTCCTTTCTTAGCTCTCTTTTCACTTACCATGAAATGCAATGATTTTCCCCATCACTGCCTGGCTAACTGAACGTTCATACAGTAGCCCTCTCTTATCCCTGCATCCCCAGATCTCTACTTGACACCTAAAACCATGGAGAAGACTGAGCCCTCCGCAGACCGCTTTTGCTATGAGCCATATTTATAAGGTTTCATTAATAAGTTAGGCACAGGAAGAAGTTAGCAATAACCAAGAATAAAATTATAACAACATACTGTCGTAAAAGTGATGTGACTGGCGATCTCTCTCTCTGCTCCTACCTATCTTACTGCACTTTCACTGTCTCACTTAGACAAAGGACCGGATGCTTCTCTTTCACTTATCCAAATTGGCAGAAGGTCCACTCTTGTGCCTCAGCCCCATTAGTAAGTAAAAGATGAGTTACTTGAATACAAGCACTGTAACACCAGGGAACCCATCTATAACTCAGACAGCTGCTAAGTGGCCAAGGTGGAAAACGTACTCCACTGGACCTTCTGGATAAAGGAACAGTTCACATCCTGGGGGTGGAATGAAGGGGGACTTCACCCTTGAGAACTGTGAGCTTTCATCCTGATATTCAGGGCAGTGTATAACTCGATAATATGAATTATTTGTTTCTAGAACTTTCCATCTAATTTTTTGGACCACAGTTGACCATGAGTAACTAAAATGGTGAAAAGCAAAACTGCACTTAGAGGGTCGCTGTAGCAACCTATTAAACAGGTACATCTCATTCTTCAAATGGCCCCCCACTGCCCAGTCCTTCTATCTGAGGAGCAGCTGGTCCACGGGCTCTTTAGAGTGCACAGACCTTCTTGGAGAATATTTGGTCATGATCCCACTTTGAAAATATTCCTAAATGTGTAAACCCATTTACATTTTAAATTTACATACAAATTTATGGACCTGTTTTACATTTTAAAATGATTTCTATTATTTTTCCAAAATTGCATGAAGAACTAGATGAAATTTAAATTTGTTTTAATTTTTATTTTTATTCATACATGTTTGCAGTGCATAACAATCATATTCCTTGGGAGGAGCTGGTACACATACATAACACAAAATAATTCTTTTCTCATCCTCTTCCCATTCTCTCCCAGCCCCTCCTCCATCTCTTGGTCCCTTTCCCATTTGTAAAAAAAAATCTAACTCCTTGTTTCCTATTTTCTATCTTTTATTTTGTTCTTTGATTTATTCATACTTTGGGTTTATCATATAAGAGAAACCGTGTGATTTTGAAGCTTGTGTGTGTGATACATCTCACTCAAATCTGTGGTCTCACATTTTGTCATGAAAACTTCCTATGGAAGTGATTCTGTGTTCTCCTTGCCATCACCTTCAACCCCACCCTCCTCTCACACAGCTGGGGCTGCCTTTCCTGCAGAGTCCCATCCCGCCACCAGGCAGGCCTGCTCCTGCCCCGCTGGGGCTTCTGCAGGAGTTTCGCTGTGACCCCAAAGGCTCTGCACTGGGTTGGTCTGGTCACCACCGCCATGCGAAGGGCTTTGTATTTTACCTGAGCTCCGGGAAGTGTGCTCCGTTTGCCGTTCTCTGTCAATTCTTGCCCCTTTTTCACAGTTGGTTCTATGCAGGCCTGGCCTGGTGGTCTCTGACACCTTCAGATGTTCCCGCACATCTGTAGGGCTCTGCCACATGAGGCTCCTTCCTTCTGGAGCTCTTCCCACAATGTGCAACCTCCAGCCTCTCATTCCCAGCCCCAATCCCTCCAGCGGAAAGGGAGAGCTCACCCTGCATCCCCCACCAACCCCCTGGCTCCGGGCTGGCCCAGCCTAGAGCCTGGATTCCAGCTGTGGTCAGTCCTGTCCCCTGGGTGTGTGCTGTCCCCAAGAGCATGGGCAGAGGCTGCTTGCTCACCAGTGTCTTGGACAGTTGCTCCATGCATTGTCCCTATATATCTAATTTTTTGTGACAGGAGGTTAATCCAGTCTCTTCCTTACGTCTGGGAGCAAAATCCTATCCATTTAAATTTCAGTGAGAACACAGTTCGCACCAGACACTTCCGTGCTCCTTGCACGTGTCTGATCTGCCTTCCCATCTTGCTTTGATGCCATTTGCCTTTGGCTAGAAAAGTGGCCTGGTCCATCTCTTCAGAATATTCCTAAGTGACCACATGTGAATGGCCACCTGCCTCTGGGCACCTGAATTTCCTTCATTTGCTTCCCTATGCCAGTTGTGTTGGGTTTTAAATAATCTCCAAGGGCTGCTCTATGACTGAATATTCTGTGGACCTTACTTCCAGGACTGCACACAGTGATTCCAATGGTGGGATTCTTGGTCACTTTGTAGAAGCCAGACCCTGGCACAGGATGGGTTCCTAGCCACATGGACATCTCATTCCAGCCAAATGTCTCCAGTTCAGGACCCTTTGCTCAGTAGTTGAGCTATGTTGGCTAGTAACATAGTAATTTTGTGCCTCATTCTTCTCATCTTAAAATGAGATTATATGACAATAGCTACCACCTATGATGATAAAGTGCTTAGACTATTGCCTGGCACATAGTGAGTACTCCATTAGTGTGAAGTAATCATGTTCTCTGCTAACTCACCATGCAATCACCCACACTAATGCTTTCTTCTCATGAACAGATTTCTTTAGTCCACTACTGCTCAGATAATATGCAATAGCCACATACTCTGTTTCCTTTTGCATAAGCAAGCTCAATTTTTCTTGTTTTCTGTCATTTAATAACACCGTGGTTGGTAGTTTAGCATATCCACTTAAAAGCTTGTCTTTTGGTTTGTTTGTTTGCACAAGCATACTTCTATGAGTATTTATAACAGTTAAAACCTGGGAGTAATTTTGATGTCTAATTATTGGGAAATAGGGGATGTCACTAAATAGGATATAAAGCCACTGTACAACATTTTTATAAAAGAGATATTAAAAAGTGATTAAACTGGCAATATGATGTTAAACCATAAAGGTGGAACTAGATATACGTATGTATTGCAATTCATATGCTGTTATCTTATGAATCACTAGACATATGCTAGAGAGAAATAAAGAGAGATCACGACACTGGACAGTGACTATCTTGGGAAAGAGTTTGTGGGGATTTTCCTTTTGATTCATTTATTTCTGTTCAAAGTTTAAGTGTGAACATGCACTCCAGGTTTATGGAAATCATGAGGTGGGCCCATGAGCTTTAGCAAGTTATTTTGTGTCACTCTGCATTCTTGACAACCCAGTCCTGGGTGTTTCTAGCCCTAGGGATGGATTCACACATAACATCTGTGCCCTCTTCTACCCAGCAAGCATAAGTACACACTTGTCTCTGACCTCATGTGTGCGTGTGTGTGTTCATGTGTTCTCATTCCCTTCCATATTCCCTCATTGTGGTTTCTTGTTACTTTGCTCTTTTTACTGCTTTCTTCTCTTTCCTTCTGGAGACCTTTGGGTACATTACCAGGAAGAACAAGAAGAGATCATTTGTTTTTCATTGTGTGAAAACACTAAAAATGAAATCACTAACAGCTGAAAAACAATCTCGTCCTTGCAGGAGTTGAAAGTTGGCACATTTCATAACCAAGGATCAATCTCATTCTCAAAGTCAGGGCAGGACTCCCTCAGTAAGGACCCCTTGAATCCTGATCTTCTACATGACTCAGAGCTATGTGTCTCCAGAATAGTTCTCATCACTGAACTTCCCCCCACTTTTCAAACTCCATCTTGAGCCTTGTGTCGAACACTATAAACTTTTTGCCACAAATTTTCTGTGATTAAGAAATGTCACATTAAAATGCATGAGGATTTTAACCCAACATGAGGAGAATTATCATGTTCTCCACATTTCACTAATCGTTTTCAGTGAAAAGAAGTTGCAGAGTGTGTCATGACCTGACCTCTGCTGTTTGTTCCCCTTAAATCCTTTCCTGTGGGGTTGACATCATCAATGCCAGCTATTTTAGTCGGGAGGTTTTGCCCTTTTTATCCTCACAACTAAGGCTCTGTAATCCACTTTTCTTACTTAAAGGCCACTGCAGCCGACAGCTCCCTAGATGACTGGCAGAATTATGATCATGGGCAATGTACACACAACTTATAAAATTTGTCTTATTTTATGCTTAGTTGAACTTCTAGGAAGTAGCTGTTCTGCTCCTTTTCATATTTATGAGAAAATTAAAAATCACACTAAAAACTAAAATGGGGTGTCATCATCTACGTAGTAGACTTAGGGGCCCCTTGCAGGTTCAGGTTCCTTCTCTGGCTCATTCCACCTTTCCTTATGGGGCTGTGTCAATTTCCTATCACTGCTCACCAAAATTTATGCACAAACTTGATCCTGGATTCATGCTTCTAAAGCTCAGGTATGAGATTACTGTTTCCTGGCTTAAAGTCGTCACAGAGCTCATATGGCTGTCCAGCATTCTGCATCAGATTCCCAGAATAGCCACACAGGCTCTCTTTAAGAAGATATATACACTTATATTTCAGCCACCTCAAATTGCTATCCTCGAGAATATTTCAGTGCTTCTTGTCTTATATTTTTCTCTCAGATTGACCTTCCATATTAGTCAGCATTTCCATTGCTATGACACAACGCCCAACACCCACAACAGGAGGGAGGATGAGCTTAATGAACTCACAGTTTCAGGAGACTCAGTCCATGGGTGGCTGGCTCCAAGGCAGGAACATCATGGTGGAATGGGGTGGCAAAGTACAGCTGCTTGGTTAATGGTGGCCAGGAAGCAGAGTATGGGAATGGTGTCAGAGAGTAGCTAGTAAGGGACTTCACATAGCACTCAAGGTCATGTCTCTAGGATCCACCATATGCACAGAACCATTTTCTAATATGCTAGACCATTTCTTAATCTAACGTCCAGATTAATAGTCACACCTGCCTCTTCTTGACAGCTCTCATTATTATTATTTCAGTCACTAATTTCATCACAAATGTCTTACCAGTATAGCTTGCCAGATCATGCATTGATTTTTTTTTTAATTTTGAGACAGAGTTTCACTGTCACTAAATGACTCACGCTGGCCTTGAACTTGTGATCCTCCTGTCTTAGCCTCCAAAGTGCTGGAATTATAGGTATATGCCTCCACACTGAACCCAGATCACAACTTCTATCTCACTGAATTACCATGGTACTTCTAATTGCAATTTAGATTGTGAATGTTTTTGAACTTCTTGTGTTATTAAATGTGTGCATCAATTTATTTTAAAAATTAGCACTGGGGAAATAGCTCAGTGTCACAGTGCCTGACTGGCAAGCTCAAGGTCATGAGTTCGATCCCCAGTACCAAAAAAAAAATAATAATAATAATAATTAAAATCAAATAAGCAGCAATATTTTTCAAGGCTATCCACATGTAACAGTAAGAAATTTAAAATAATTTGAGGCAGGCTCTTGGGTAATCCACCTCCGGATCTGTTGCAGGCAAATATTTTCTCTCCTTTTCATCTTCATCTCCTTGGGTTCTTAAACAATATCTTATTATCAGTGTGGATGGTGAGAAGCTTGTTAACTTCATTTCAATGTTTAAAATGCATTTCTCTGAGAATGAAGACAGGCTAAACAATATGATTAGCTATGGTGAAAATAATTCGTGCTTTTTTGTGCATAGTAGAGAGGAGTAAATTCAGAGCTT
Organism: Dasyprocta punctata; assembly: GCA_004363535.1. Taxonomy (NCBI): domain Eukaryota; kingdom Metazoa; phylum Chordata; class Mammalia; order Rodentia; family Dasyproctidae; genus Dasyprocta; species Dasyprocta punctata. The sequence goes on along the minus strand of RJWM01037969.1, from coordinate 346 downwards.
CTCATTTAGCTACATCCCAGCTCCTTTATTTATTTATTTTTTTGAGACAGAGTATTGCTAAATTACCCTCACTGAACTTAAGCTTGAAATATGCCCGCCTTTTCCTTCCACAGTGTTGGGATTCCAGCGTGTACTACCACATCTGGCTTTTTTTTTTTTAATTCTCTTTTTCTTTTCTCGTGATCAATGTCATCTCCAGAAGCCGTCTTACTTCACAGCAGAAATTGTATTCCTAAAATCAATGTAATATTTATTAAATTAAATCACCAAAAATATGTGAAAATGCATTTAGTGCTTTTACTTGCATCGTTAATTCTGAGGCAGACTTGATCATTTTGTGCAGAAG
>RJWM01037968.1:0-17075 GCA_004363535.1 Dasyprocta punctata | reverse complement strand
GGGTTGTGCTCCTGCTGGGGAAGCCACGCCATCCCAGACCGGAGCTCACCAGCCGTGTGGCAGTGGACAGGTCACTTGACCTCTCTGAGCCTCGGTGTCCCCATTTTTAAAACAGAAATCCTCAAAAGTAAACTCCTGATCCTCCAGGGCCCACCAGAGGGAGGCTTCCGTCACAGCTTTCTTTGACCAAAGTTCTGGGGAGGCTTGGACACCCCCGGACGGTCCGGGTGGCTCTCAGGAGAGGCGGTGCCCTGGAGACCCCCGAGGACGGAAAGCGTGCCGGGCCTTCCTCCTGCAGGGTGTGAAGTGTGCAGAGCCCCCGGTAGCCACATGCGCTTGGTGGGCTTCCCCAGTGCTGGGCCGCGGGGCACGAGTGGGGTCCCAGCTACTCTAAGGCCTAGGCAGCAAGATCACGAGTTCAAGGTCAGCCTCAGTGTTCTGAGACCCTGGCTCACTGACAACTGCGAAAGGCATGGGGCCACTGTAGCGTGCCTGCCCGGCATGCACAAGACCTGAGTCCGGTCCCAGTGCCACAAACAAAGCAAGAAACACTTGTTCAGAGTTCGCACTTAAGGTCGCCTGGGACTTCTAGGGTAGTGCGATTCATCCCTTCCTTTTGAGGCTACGGCACAGGGCCCAGGCCAAACACGGCCGAACGTGTCGCCTCGCTGGTGAAGAGGCTGCAGACCTGAAAGTTCTTCCTCGGGTCCTCTTGACACCAAGTCACTAGAGCACATGTACTGTCCACCCCTTGCCCCCGGCCACACACAGGTCCCTGTGGTGTCCACATTTCTTTCCCTCCTCCACAACGCTCCTGCCTCTTCTGTTCCAGGGCCGCCTAGTGGCCTTGCTCTGGGTCCCCACAGACCTTTGATGGCAAGGCCGCCACCCCAGCCCAGCACCGCAGGGCAGAGCTGACCATCAGCTTTCTGTGCCACTTGGGCTCAAAATGCCACCATAATATATCAAATCTCAGAGAGCATTTTGAAGTAAAAGAGATAGAATACACGGGGTTAGCTATTGAGATGCGAAAGGAAGAGAAAAATTAAGAGGAAAGAGAAATGAGACAAACAAAAAAGACTGGGAGCTGTGGGTTCACACAGGAGAGCCTTTCCTGGAGAAGAACGGGCTTCACTCGGTCGAGCAGGTTTCTCTGCCTCAGAGTGGCCTCTGCCTCTGGCCTGGTATTTACAGTAAAGAGAGTGCATCCAAGTGAAGTCGGAAACATTTTGCTCGCCAAGTTGACATTTCATAGGTGACAGACGCAGAGACCCATAAGGCAGAAAGAGCCTCAGGAAGTCAGCCGTGAACCACCCTAGAACACAATTCCATTTAAAAAATAAAACACCAGCTGCCATGGTGGCGCACATGTGGAACTCCAGCTACTCAGGAGGCTGAGGCAGGAGGATCACAAATATGAGGCCCACTTAGCTAGGTCCAGTATTAAAACTAAAAAGTTAAAGCCAGCTGGGGACTAGCTTGGCGTTAGAGCATCCCTGGGTTCCATCCCTGGTACCCCAAAACAAAAACTTCATGTACGTGACCACATGGCTGTAGACTGCCACTGGGGTGCACTGGGATGTTGGTTCTAGGACACCTGGCACAAGTCGGGCAGCCCTGGCACCGAGCCACACACTCAGACATCGCCCCCTTCCCAGCTCATCACCTCCTTCCTGACCAAGGAGAGCAGTGCTTCCCGCTGTGGCGGCCCCACCTCTTCTTGCCTCTGGGGAAAGTGGGTGTCATCCCCAAATAGTTTTGGGTCCACTTGGAGAAGCAAGAGTGGGGAGGTGCCCAGGATGAGGAGGTCATGGGGGTCAGTGCTCAGGATTTATGAAGTCATGAGAAGTGGCAGACAGGAAGGACCTCCTGCAGGAAGCACTGGGGTCCCAGCGTGGTCTGAAAAGTGCATCCTGGAGCCAGGCAGCACAGGCACAGGAGGCGCTGAGGCTAAAGGTGACAGACCTTTCCGAGGCCACGCAGTTGGTGAAAGAGGCTGGCCTCAGCTTCCCTGCTCTGGAGGCCGTGGACATCACTGGGGCACAGGGAGGGTGGCTTTTCCTCCTGAGCCTAGGTAAGGAGTCAGCAGTGCTTTCGAGCGCTCGGTGATTGTACCCTGCGGTCTGCCTGCCCCATCGGCACACCCCTCTCATCTCTGACTACATGCTGCGTTTCCTGTGAGACTCTGCCAAAGACCTGCTTGTTTCAGTTACTTTGATTTTCTTCTAAGAAAAGCAAAATTTATGGCAATCAAACTGATTTTGACACAAGAGCCATAACAAAGATTTCCACTCACAGGTGAACATAAATCATCAGTTCCGACACCCTGCCTTTGACTGCAGGGCAACAGCTGGAAGGGGAGCCGACAGGTTCAGCTCCCAGACCCCAGCCGGCAGTTCTCTCCGGGTTTGGGAGCCACCGGGGTGGGCTCAGACCAACAGAACCAAAACTCACAGCTCCGGAAATTTCTTTTGAGAATTTTCACTTCCTCTCAGCTTACTCAACAGTGCTCTGTTTAAGAGTTCCTTTGGTCCAGGTGTTCATTACATATCTAGAAGGATCAGTTTGAGGTTTTCAACTAATCCCTGCCAGGAGCATCAACATGACGACCTGGTGGCCAGAACAGCCCAGAAGGGCTCCCTTTGTCCCACTGTGGAAGCAGGACCTTGTAGTGACACTGAGGATGGCACCTTGAGGTGCGGGTCCTACAAGCCCTTCACAGGCACGGATGGCAGAGTCAAGGTGGAGCATTGTGGCGGGAAGCTGTGGAGAGGAGGCCTCTCACCTCACAGCAGCCTGGAAGCAGAGACTAAAGAGCAAAGAAGAAAAAGATACTGTTTTCTGTTTTTGCTTGTTTGTTTGTTTGGGGGGGGCACCGACGATCAAACTCACAACCTTGCACCTGCCAGACAGGCGCTTAAACTGTTGAGCCAAACTCCCAGCCCTGGTTTTTTGAGGCAGGGTTGCACTATGTAGCTCAGGACGGCCTTGCACACACATTGTAGCCCAAGCTGGCCTCGAACTCAACGCTCCGCCTACCTCAGCCTCCTGAGTGCTAGGATTAAAGGCGTGAGCTGTTTTCTGGTTTTGGGGAGGGTTTTTGTTTGTTTTTTATTTGTTTGTTTGTTTTTCAATCCTTGGGAGTAAACTGAGGGCTTTCACATTGAGCTGTACCTCCAGCTTTTTTCTTTTTCTTTTCATTTTTCTTTTCTTTTCATTCATTCTTTTTCTTGTTCTTTTTCACTGTTTCAGACAGGGTCTTGCTAAATTGCCCAGCCTGTACTGAAAACTTGCAGTCCTCCTGCCTCAGCCTCCGACAGTGCTGGGATTACAGACATGTACCATCAAGCTCTTCCAAAGGTCCTTTTTAAGCAGAAACATTTTTAAAGTTTTCCTCTTCCTGCCTCAGCGCCGCCCACCCCTGTTCTCCTCTTCACACTGCCCTATAGCATCTCTGCCCCAGATAACTGAGACGCAGCTTCTGACTGGAGGTACTGCGATCCCAGCAGAGGAGCATGGTGACTACCGTCCGGGAGCCAGTCACAGCGGGTTTGAAAAATGTCCTCAGTTCCTTACCAGGCATACTCGCTGTCTGTACCTGTTATCCTCTAACATGCCCTGCATTTCCGAGGTTGAAATGTTGTCGTCTTTGAAAACGAGGCCTCAGCTTAGGAGAACTGGACCTTGACAAGCTGCATTCAGCAAGTGTCCGTGGAGGCCCTGCTGGGTCCATGGTTGCTGGGCACCCAAGTTTATGTGAGGATGGGGAGTCCTGGTCTGGGAGATGGGGACAGACAGTCGTTTATAGTTTTATGAGCACTAGTATCCGGCTAGGTCCTCAAAACCTTCTCAAAGTCAGACAGTGTTCTGACTTGGTTCTGGGCTGTCCCAGTCCCCGGCTTGTGGCGCTATTCAGACACAGGGCCTGGCAGGCAGAAGCTGGGTCACTGGGACCCCGGTCCTTCCTGTCACTCTAAAGAGAGCCTCCCAGCTGCCCTGAGTTGAGTGGCCTCCTCCACCGCGTATGGGGAACCCTTTCTTCTTTCACATCAGTCACCTCCGGTGTTTGTCACAGTAATGGGAAGCAGACCAGACAGCAAGGCGACACCAGCTTTGCAGCTGCAGAGATTGCAGCCTGGAATGGGCCGACTTGTGCGATGCCTTCCGCATTCACGTATCACCCAAATCCTGCAGCACTCTGAGTACACGCCAGGCAGCAGAACGCGAGGATGTGGGCAGAGGAGCGCGGCAGGCTCAGCGACCGACGCGTGGACACCTGCGGTCTTGTGGGTGCCAAGACAGGCAGATGGGTGCGTGGGAGGGGCTGGTCCGCAGGCTGGGCCAGGTCCAGTCTGCCGGCTCCGAAGCCCACACTGTCCGTGCTACGCAAGACGGGAGCCGGAGGGGCCGCTGGGCGCTGCTCCTCCCGGCTTGGAGCCCTGGCCCGGCGCCCGCGTCACTCCCATCCCAGCCTGGCAGGGGCGGTGCAGGCACCTTCCGCGCACCTCCGCACTGCAGTCCAGCAACGCTTGATTGTGCGCTGACCCTTCTCGAGGCACGTGGCTACCGGCTCTCTGCACCCCGTCTCCACCCAGGACCCAGGTCGGCACCACCCCCTCCTACCCAGTGAGAATCATCACATCCACCCCCGCCCTATCAGCCACGCACACCTACCCTCCAATCCCACACCTGGCTCTCACCGCCACTGTGCCACCACGTCCTGTGGTGGGACCTCTCCCGAGTCACCTACCACGATCCTGGCCCCACACTGCCAAGAGTTCAATCTTCTTAAAAATTCACCTGCCGTTTTCCTGCTCTGATAGCTCCAATGAGTTTCTGTTGCGTGGAGAATAAAGTCTAACTTTCTCAGCCTGGTGTGCCAGGTTCTCCTCAGTCCCACTCATCTCGTCTCCCCACCACTGACCCAGCCACAACGAATCTCTCATTGGAACCCACATGTACGTCCCTGCCATCTGAGCCTGGCAGAATACCAACCCATGCTTCTCAACCTAGCAAACTCCTATTCACCCCATAAAACCCAGCTTAAATATTAATTCTCCTTTATTTCTGCAGAATGTCTGAACCATGCCCTCTGTGTTTATACCTTGGTAAGTCCTCCAACCCTGAATTTATAGCTTTATTTCAGTGCTCACCATAATATATGGAAACTCCGGTGGGGGGCGTCCGATGTCCAGGCAGGTGACAAAACCAGTACTGTGGACAAAGGAGCGCCCCCTGCAGCTGGGCAGGACCAAGCCACACTGGCCAGAGGACCAGAGCCCCTCAGAAGCAGGGGCGGAGGCCGCTGAGGGAACCCAGCGCTGGGGGGCGGTGGGGCAGAGGCTGGCTGCAGCCTAGACTTGTCCAGTGTGTGTGTGTCTTGGCGTTCCATCCCCAGCAGCCTGAGAAAGAAAACTGCGTTTGTTCTCCTTACACAAAATGTCCAGACACAGGACAATGGACCGATGTCCTGCAGGAAGACTCAGTAAAACTAAGACTGCACTTAGGGTAGAGGAAATCTGCCTTTCTAAATGCTAAATAAAACGTCACACGCTTCACCCACTGTGAGTCCACACTGGGAACAATAAAAACAACAAAACAATAAAAGAGGGATTTTGGACCCAGATCTAGATTGTTCCACTCTTAAAACACTGAGACAAATCACGTGAATTCTGTTATCAGTCTGGTGGGGTAAAAACAACCAGACAGCCCCGCACAGGAGTGCATGCCTGTAATCCTAGCTACTCAGGAGGCTGAGGCAGGAAGATCACTTAAGCCCAGGAGTTCAAGGTCATGGGCAACATAGCAAGACCCCATCTCAGAAACCCACAGACACTCAAACGAATTAATAAATATCAGATCGAACAAAGGGGGATGAAGCAGTTTTTGAACACGCACATTAGGACTGATAATGCCATTCAGTGGCTCAGCACTTGCCTGGCATCCTGAGTTCCAACCTGGCGCCTCTCCTCTGATCCGGAAATTGGAAATGTGAAATCAGCTAGAGACTTAACAACCTGTAGCGCTAAATGTAGCACAATGCGGCTCCTAAAACGAATCCAACGCGTTCTACTGAATCATACACGTCTGTCTGAAACAGGCTCTCTGAGGTCAACCCCTGCATTTTTCAGGACGGGACTTCCGCACACCCCGCACGGCCCTCGCACAGCAAGCCCAGCTCCACACAGTCCGCGCCCGTGGGGACGCGCCGCAGCCGGGTCCCCGGTGTCTGCGCAGCGGAAGGCAGGTGAGCGCGGCCTTTGATGCCTGCCGCCCCGGGCACTCGGAGCGCGACCGGGGGTTCGCGGCGTCCCTCGCCTCCCCGGCGCCTGTTTTGAACTATCGATCAAACGCATCCGGGGACGTGTCGGGGCCCGTGCGCCGCCCGGATGGAATTGGGAGGGGGCCGAACTCGCGCTATAATTGTGGCGGCCGGGCGGCAGGCGCACGGCGGGGACATGCGGGGTGCCGGGGCGTTGCTGGTGGCCCTGCTGGGGCTCGGCGGGCTCTGCGCGCCGCTGGCTGCCCTGGTCCTCGACTTCAACAGCATCAAGGGCGCCGCGGACGCTCAGGGCGCGCGCAAGGTCTGTGCGGGCGGGCGCACGCGGAGATGCTGGGTTCGGGGGCCTGGGAGCAGCCCCCCGGACCCAGGTCCTCGGCATCGACGCGTTTTATAAAAGGGCAAAGCGGCCTCCAGTGACGTACCCTCCAACCCGGGACTGAGCCACCATTCGGAAAGCTACGGCGGTGCCACTTAAACACGGTGGCTGTCGAACGTTCGCCATGATGTAAAGTGGCGCTCACGCTTCTGATCACAGATGAGGAAAACCGCACCGGGGCCCCGCGACCCGCAAGTCCCGGAGCGCGCACCTCCGCGCGGGGCAGCACGGCGCCTTGTGGCCGTCGCAAGGACCGCGCGTGCCCGGGCGCCCCAGGCCGCGCGGCGTGCGGGGACCGCGGGTGCGGACGCCCTGCGCAGAGGAGGCGTGGGCGGGAGGCTGGAGCTCTGCGGGAGGACCGGGCCGGGGGCGGACGGGAAGGCTCCGCGCTCCCGACTGTGCGTGCAGCCCCCGACTGGCGCGCCCGTGGGAAGCCTTTTTCTTCCCTTTTCCCTAAGGACGTAGGGAAAAATCAACGCGAGTTTTCAGAGATGCTTTGGGGAGCAGAGCCGGCGTGCGGCCTCCAGCGGAGAAGCCGCTGCGGGCGGGCGCAGGAGGCGCTACGCGGGCCGCCCCACTCGCCGCGGCTGCAGCGTCGCCCGCTTCTCTCCGCAGGGCCCACCGTGCGCGGCGGACGAGGACTGCGGCCCCCGAAAGGTCTGTGTGGCGCCGCGCGGGGAGCAGCGCTTCTGCGCCGCCTGCCGCGGGCCGCGGAGGCCGTGCCCGCGCGAAGCCTCTTGCTGCCCCGGGGCGCGCTGCGCCAACGGTAAGCGGCCCGGGGTGGGGGGCTGGCGGGGTCGCTGCGGAGGCGCGCGCACCTTCGCGTCTCCTTTCCGTGACGTGTAACCGTGGACTTTTTTCTGGCAGCAACACCTGCCAGTGACATGGCCATAACGAGGTTAAAGGAAAGGCTCAGAGCCCTTCCCCTCTCGTTTGGGTTCCACTAATTACCCTGTTGGCCACGGGTGAGCCTGTGAGCAGCCAGTGCACGTCTCGGAAACCATGGAGGCTGTGTAGAGAAGGCAGGCGCGGCAGACTGGCTGAAGAGTGCAGAGGCGCTGCTCCCTGAGGTCTAACGTGGTCCCACCCGACTGTGCCTCAGATGTGTGTGCTCCCGGGGAAGACGCAGCCCCGGGGCTGGAAAGCGGGACTGACCAGCCAGGTGGCCCGGACGCCACAGGACCCACTGAGCACCCAGTGGAGGAGAACAAACCCAGGAGGAAGCCAAGTACCAAGAAGTCCCAAGGCAGTAAGGGTAAGTGCGCGGCACATTAGGGAAAGAGTTCTCCACCCAGCCTCCTAAGACGGGGAGACCGCCTCTCCTCCTTCGCCCCGGACGCGCGCGGGAGTTGGTCCTGTGTGGTCTCCGTGAGACGGTGCAAGATGCTGTGCGGCGCTCGCAGCCAAGAGGACAGAGAATCGCCCAATAGCGAAGTGTTAAGCCAGGTGCTTTTTTTTACTGTTAAGCTCAATTTTACACGCGCACGCTGTTCTACACTATCTGTAAACTGTAATTCAGCAAGTCACAGTTTGCCTTCCTAGATCCTTGGGATACAAAATCGAGAAGCAGATGCATTAACTTTTCAGCTTTGTACAAAGTTTTCTTTTCTTTTCTTACTAAATTGTCTCAAATTCAAGTTGGTGACACAACATAGCCAGAGTGTTTGAAAGAAGTAAAGGGACCATTCTTGTTTCTAACTTCAGATTAACTGGCCTCTAACAAGGAAAGGTTTCTTCATAGCACCATAAACCCCATTTAATAAATCATTGACAAGTGATACCATTTCCATTCTCAAGACTGGAAATTCCATCTTTGTTTGATGAATGTTTTAACTTTGTAAGACAAACAAATCCTGGTATGGGGGGCTGGAATTTACACTTTCTCATTGATTTCAGCGTAAGGCCTATCTCCCAGGCCCCGCTGGCTGTCTTCATTTTTACCCGTGACCTTCAGGCCTCAATCCCTGGCCTCATTTCATGAGCAGCCCCTGGCATGGTTCTCTCGTTTGTCACTGAGCCCACATTAATCTTGTTACAGGACAAGAAGGAGAAAGCTGTCTTAGAACTTCCGACTGCGGCCCTGGACTTTGCTGCGCTCGTCATTTTTGGACTAAGATCTGTAAACCAGTCCTGTTAGAGGGGCAGTTGTGCTCTAGAAGAGGCCATAAAGATAGTGCACAAGCCCCTGAAATCTTCCAGCGCTGTGACTGTGGTCCTGGGCTAGCCTGTCGAAGTCAAGGCAGTTGGCAACACACAAGGTTAAGAGTATGCCAAAAAGTACAAAAAGGTGGAAATGCGTCACCATGAAGAAGACTCCTCATTGTGTTCAAGCAGGGTCTTGGACACTAAAGTACTTCTGTAGAAGTATGTCTTAAAACCTCATCTTCTAGCAACAGAGACGGACTGAAAGTCTGTGGCCTTCAGGCCGCAAGCCCTGGCCTCATTTCATGAGCAGCCCACCCCGGCATGATTCTCTCGTTTGTCACTGAGCCCACATCAATCTTGTTACAGGACAAGAAGGAGAATTGTAACATGTTCCACTGTGAGGAATGGAACCTAGCTTTGGTTTTTTTGGCTATTACCTCATAAAATGGATGTGATTCTGTAAGAAAAACAAAAAATTAGTCCTGAAGCTCAAATAAATCTTTTAAAAATTACATATCATTAAAATGTACAAATGTGATGCTTTGATATATGTATGGTTAACTGGCTATCACAGTCCAGCTAATTAACTTATCCCTCCCCATAAATCTCTTAAGTAATTTCTGATAAAGGGCCGATACCTGACAGTGTCTTGGTACCTGACAGTAGAAGTAAATGGGGACTGGGAATGCTTTTGCCTTGCATGCACAAGACTCTGGATTCAATCCCCAGTACCACACACACAAATGTAAACAAATTCTTGTAGCTTACTAGGAAAATTATATCAACAAATACTACCCTTTTTTTCCTTTAAAAACCCATTATTTCATTTCTTGGAAGCAAAACCACATTTCCCATAAAAGAATTTGATTACTGAAAAAAAAGACTTAAAGGTAGTATGTTATATTAAGATAGTCCTTTGTAAGTTGCAAAGCATTTTCATGTACTGTTTTCGGTAACTTTACTTACCAGTTGATAACTTTTTCTTTTCTTTTTATTCAATCAGATTTTATTGACTACATTTTAGATATACATAATGATTAACATTCATCATAGAGAATCTGTGCCTGTAAATGACATAACTTGTTTACCCCATTCTTCTACCCCCTCTTCAACCACTCCTTGCCCTCCCATTTACAAAAGCTTTATTTCCATGGTTTCCTTCTTTTTGTTTTTTAGTTTTCCACTTCCCTCTCCCATTGTCTCCCCCCACCGATTTGAATATTTTCTTGCTATTTCACAATGCCTGTTATACATTTTGATCATTATTTACACTTTTGGTTTCTCACACCAGAGAAACAATGCAGTATTTACACGTGTGTCCAATTTTATTCATTCAGAGTTGTATCCATTTTCCTAAAAATGTCTTGAGCATATCCTTTTTCATAGCAAAGTAGTACTCCATTGTATAAAAAACCAACATCTATATCCATTCAACAGTTGATTGGCACTTGGGTTGTTATAAATTGGTTATTATAAATTGTGCTGCTAAAAACGGGTGTGCACATATACTGCAGGTGTGCAGTATAATGATTGCAATTCTTTTGGGAAAATACCCAGGAGGAGAATGTTTGGGTCAAATGGAAACTCTAGTCCTAATTTTTTGAGGGATCTCCACACTGACTTCCAGTCTATACTCCCACCAGCACTGAAGAAGAATTCCTTTTTCGCCACAGCCCCTCCAGCATGTGTTATTGGTTGATTTCTTGATAATAGTTATTCTTTCTGGAGTGAGATGGAATCTTAGTGTTATTTTAACTTGCATCTCTCAAATGACCAGTGATGTTGAACATTCTTTCATGTATTTATTTGTGTTTGTATTTCTTCCTCTGAGAAGTGTGTATTCACCTCAGATGCCCATTCTTAGATTGGGTGTTTAAATTTGGGAGGTCTGATTTTTTTGACTTCTTTGTATGTTCTCGATAGTAATCCTTTGTCTGGTCTGAGAAACAGCTAGCAAATATTTTCTCCCACACTGTGGGTTGTCTCTTCACTCTGTTGATGGTTCCTTTGCTGTACGAAAGCTTTTTAAGATGATGAGATCCCAGTTGTTGATTCTTTGTGATAGTTCCTGTGGGATCAGGGTTTCATTCATAGTCTTAACCTATACCAATGTCTTCAAGAGTTCTACCTATCTTCCAACACATTTAATGTTTCTGTTCTAATATTTAGATCTTTGCTGAAAGATATGGGTCCAATTTTAATCTTAGGCATGTTCAGAGTCAGTTTTTCCAGCACCATTTATTAAAGAGGCTATCTTTCTTCCAATGAATGTGTTTGGCACCTTTATCAAAGATAAAGTGGCTCAATGTCTCTGGAGTTGTTTCTGCATCTTCTAATCTGTTCCATTGATCTTCAGGTCTGTGTTTTTGCCAGTACCATGCTGTTTTCATCACAGTAGCTTTATAATATAATTTCAAGTCACGGGTTGTGATGCCCCTGCCTTTCCTTTGTTGCTCAGAATTGCCTTTGCTATTCTAGGTCTCTTCTGGTTCCAGATGAATTTTAGGATTGTCTTCTCTACTTCTGTGAGATATACTATTGAAGTTTTGATTTGGATTCCATTAAATCTGTATAACAGTTTTGGAGGTATGGCCATGTTCACTATATTGGTTCTTCCTACCCAAGAGCATGATATATCTCTCCATTTTCTAATATATTCTTCAATCTCCTTTTTCAGAGTACTGTAGTTTTCAGTGTAGAGGTTTTTTACATTCTTCATTAGATTGATTCTTAGGTATTTCATTTTTTTCAATGCTATTATGAAAGGTGTTTATTATGGTTTATATTCCTATGGCCCCGCCAAGTCTCATGTAATCATGGCATGGACGCGGCTGAATCTAGTGTTCATGATTGGTTTGTTGGTTAGCACTGGAATTGACGATGTGAGTACTGCACCCACCCAGGGGTGGAGTGGACATGCAGTGTAAGGGTGGGGAGGTGTGTTTTCCCTCTCTTGCCGGTTCACCTGGTTGTTTTTTGGCCACCATGAATGGCTCCCTGCCATACCCCCTGCCTTGCAGCCAGCTGAATATGGACTGAAACCTCCAAGAACTGTAAGAAATAAACCTGTCCTAATTTTGGGCATCAGATATTCTGTCTCAGCAATGAGAGAAAAGTAACTAAGACAGTGTTGTTTCCCTAATTTCTCTCTCAGTGACTTTGTTATTCATGTACAGGAGGACTATTGGTTTATGAGTGATGACTTTGTATCCAGCTATGCTAGTGAATTTGCTTATTAAATTCAAAAGTTTTTTGGAGGAGTTTTTTCTGGAGTCTTCTATGTAGAATGTCCTTTGGAACATTTTGGAGTGCTGGCTTCATGTTCTTGAATTTCCTCAGGTGTTGTCATGGAAGTATCTTACTTCTTCATCAATTTTGAAAGATAGTTTTGTGTGGTACATCAATCTGAGTTGGAGGTTGTTTTCCTTTAGGGCTTGAAATACTTCACTAGAAGCTCTTGACTTGAGGGTTTGTGTTGAGAAGTTAGCTGTGATTCTGATGGGCTTTCCTTTATAGGTGATTTGTTTCTTTTCCCTAAAAGTTTTTAGTATTCTAGTCTTGTGTGGAATTTCTGGAATCCTGACTATGATATGCTTGGCTGTAGATTTTTTTTTTCAATCGTGGCTAATTGGGGTGCTATATGCATCACTTATCTGTATGCCAAATTCTTTTTCCCTGCCAGGGAAGTTTTCTGCCGTGACATCTGTGAACAGTTTTTTTTTTTTTTCATATATCATTTGTGCCATCTTCTGCTTTTTCATTGACTCTAGTTGGGGATTTAGCTCAGTGGCCTAAGTGCCTGCCTGGAAGGCACCAGGTTGTAAGCTCGATCCTCGGTGCAAAAAAAAAAAAAAAAAAGCAATCATTGACTCTAGTTGATCTTATGTTATTCTTTGTATCACCTAGTAGCTGCTGGATTGACATATCAAGGACTTATTTACTGACTATAAAGTCAGAAAATTTTATGCATTAACTAAGTCCTCAATATGTCAGTTGTACTCTCAGGAGAAAAATTTAAAAGGGTTTAGGAAAAAAAAAGTAGAGAAGTAGAAGAAAAGAAAGAGATTAAAAGCAAGGATGGAAGACACGGGAATCATGAAAACTTTGGGGAACTGGTACAGAACACAGGACAGAAGAGAAAAGGAAGAAATAAAAGGATGAAAGAAGAGAATAACAACCACAAAGAAGCTAGAAACCATGTTCACAAGTGCCGCGGTCCAGCTGGGCTAGGTCCACAGAGTCCCCGAAGGCGGGCTGAACGTCAACGTGTGGAGAACAGACACACAAACAGCTCAGAGACTGCGTGAATGTTTTGTTTATTGTTTTGTTTATTGTTTTTACTACTACACTACTGCTATTATTACTCTTTTGCAAGCTCTAACAGAATATTTTGTACTTTTTTTCTTGGCCAGGGTTGAAAGTTTAGATAAAAAGAATGAGATCAACAGGTGTTTCTATGATTACATGGTTTCTATAGTTACATGATTTGTCAGTATAGGCAGAAAGTTTATAGTTAAAGACCTTTGTATAAGATATGCTATGTACCCCCAAGTCCTCATACTTTTGATGGGGCTGAGTCTGATGCTTGTGATCAGTTTGTTGTCTAGCACCAGGATTAATGACGTGACTGCTACACCCGCCCAGGGGTGGAGCTGAGATACAGTATAAGGGAAGGCGGGTCTTCCTCTTGCTTGCTTCCTGGCTTCCGCCCTCTCTCTCGCCAGCACGGATTGCGGCTTGCAGCTTGTAGCCGCCATGAACTGTAGCCCCATCATCCCATGCTGCCTTGGAGCCCACTTTATGGACTGAACTCCCGAGAAACTGTAAGAATAAACCTTTCCTTCCCTAACTTTGGGCGTCAGGTATTTTGTCTCGGCAACAAGTAAAAAGTAACTAAGACAACCTTGAAGTGTGTTTTGGCTACTAATAAATGCTCCATTGTGGTAGCCGAGCTAAAAGCCTGCAAAACACAAGACCATGTTCAGCCCTGATTTAGCCCACCTATCCCCCTGCAATGTTCTTGTAGCTGCAAGGATGTGTTATCTACCCTGTCTCTTTTAAAACACAAAACATAGTAACATATTGGCCTCTCTGTATGGAGGTTCCCAGGCAGCCCCAGACAGCTGGTCATTATTATTATCATTAAAGGTTCCCAAACTTCTGATCTGACCTTGGTCTCGTTGGTCTGACTCAGTGTCAGACCATTACACCATTAATTGTAGAAAGACATTTTATTAATTATCCCTTTGTTCTTAGGGAGCTTCTGTACTTTGTTTACTGATTTTGTGCATGGGAAAGAAAGAAGAAAAAATTTTCCAAATTGGATCAGAGCACAAGTTAACACAATAGGTCCCAAGAAGCATTAACCCATTCCCACAAAGCCAATTTTTATGCTGCGGTCTTTTCTTAGATGTCTTCCTTGATGATCTATCTTCTTCCATGTTTGGATCTTGTCAATAGAACATTGCTAGAGAAGGACGTGGCACACACTCACATAAAAACATGATCAAACCATGGAGAAAAAGCAACAATGATGACAAAAAACAAACAAGAAGAGAGAGGGGGAAAAAAAAGTCCACTTCCAGGTTTGTCTCTGCTGTCACTGTTGGTGCTGACTTATCCCAGCAAGCCAGCAGTAGCTTTTGGGTGGGGCAGTGGATAAACTCATCAAGCCTGCATCTTTATTTCCTCTGACATTCAGGCTGGATTTCGGCCATGAGGCTGAGAGTAGACCCACTCAGCTTGAAGCAGTCAGCACACCTTCTGAGGGTTTGAACTCAGCTGGCACTCGCTAGATAGACCCAGTAGCTGTTCTGAGTTCTGAGCTCAGTGGGCCCCTCCTCCAAGAAAACGCCCAGCCAATCGCCTGTGAGACGACGGTGCCTCAGTACTCACCTTGGCTAGGGCATCCTTCACGTCCACTGTTCCTTTGCACTGCTGTGTTTCTCCTTAGAGGCCTCTGGTGTTACGAGCGATCACTGTGTGTCCATAGGTTGAACTGTTCCACATCCTTTATTCGTTGAAGTTTCTCTCTTCACTCTTCCTGGGGGCTTCAGTTCTCACTTGGGATCCTTCCTGGATCCAGGGGACCCACTTCCCTCCTTCTTGTCTTCCTCTTGTTGCTATAGTCCAGTATCTGAATGGCAACTCTTAGAGAGGCTCTTTCTCTGCTGCTTACCACTCTGCCATCTTCCTGGAAGTCTTGATAACTTCTTGTATTTTACACCTATATACTTTTTATGTTTAAAACTGAGCAGTGCCGGGCATGGTGGCGCACGCCTTTAACCCCAGCGCTCGGGAGGCTGAGGTAGGAGGAGCGTTGTGAGTTCGAGGTCCGCTTGGGCTACAATGTGAGCGCAAGGCTGGCCTGAGCTACATAGTGTGACCCTGCCTCAAAAAACCAGGGCTGGGAGTTTGGCTCAGTGCCTTAAGCGCCTGTCTGGCAGGTGTGAGGCTGTGAGTTTGATCCCCAGTGCAGCCAAAAAACAAAACAAAACAAAACAAAAAAACTGAGCAGTTTCCAGAAGTGTTTCAATTTACATATTTTGATCATTTATACATAAAAGTTACCTGGAAAAAAACCCAGAAATGAAATTTTGGTTTGTTTAAAGTTTAAGAGGCCATAGTTTGTGCATATTTGAAGTGGTTTTGCTCAGAGAAGCTCTTTCTAATGGAGTCCAAGCAAGTGCTACAGATTCCATCAAATAATCAAACGCCTGACCTATTTAAGTTATACACATATATTACAAAGAATATAAGCCAAAGGAAAAAAAATTAAATCTTTGAAGCTTCCTAGTTTCTAAAAAATCTTTCTAAAACCACCTTCTAGAGGCTAGCCTCTGGGTATGCCTTAAACGATTAATTTGTAATCAGCAGGAGGGAATGCAGTAGAGTAATACAGTTTATAGCATATGGCAGAAAATTAGAAAATAAAAATTTCCATTAAGATTTGCTATCATCTCATCTTGTTTCTCACTCCTGCACCTACAGTAAAGTATGATCATGAACATAAAATTTAAACTAAACACATTTGTTAAGAAAAGAAGAACATCATCCAATAATAGTGAAAGAGGCTTTATTGACAAAGGGAAGCTAAGCATGAAGGAGAAACAATCAGTTAAAAACACCAAACACCCTTCCATAGCAAAGGTTAAGAAATAAATTAAGACTTCTATTGGGCTGCGCCTGGGAGGAAGAACTGACTCATTCGCTTCGATCCCTGGGTTCTCGGTATTTCCACTGGATGTAATCAAAGATGTCTTTCTCGCTGTCCACTGGCAGCGGCTCTCCAGCAACTCCTGCACAGAAAGAAAGAGAGAAAGAGACTAATTTTAAGAGCCAGTTGTAGGATTCAGGTGCAGAGGTTTCCAAGGAGAACTGAGAGTTGTGTAGGGCCTGCTTTCAGAAGGAAAAGAAAATGGTGAGCTGGTGAGGGCTGTGGTTCAGTGGCAGAGCTCCTGCCTCATTGAGGCCTGGCCTCTATCCCCAGTACTACAGAAACAGGGAAGACAGTAAGCACGCCTCTAAAACCTGCTCCACTGCTTGCCTCTAGCCTCCTATGTATCTGGGCTATGTCATGTCTCCAGTGCTACACCAGCAGCCCTGGAAGTCACCTTTGCTCATCATTTTCCTCTCTCCTGATCTTCACCATGTCAGGCATCATATAAAACACTCTTATTGATTCTGGACCAAACCACTGACACAGAAACTTCACATCTAGTCCCACTAAAGCCCACAGAACAGACTGCACTTCTACTAGGGACCCAAGTGACAGTGGATGTGTGCTGAATACAAAAAGCACCACTCTGGTGTACTGTGAATGAAAGCTCTATTTTATGCCTTTAGTAAAAGACAGAAAACATTCATTCTCCTAGCAAAGAATAATAGGCCATACAGTGTATTGTGAAATGTCAAAAAGGTCCACAAGGCATAAATTTGGCAAGCCATATTCTTTAAACTTGACAGCTTGGGGCCATAGTTGCCCAAGCATTTGTTTCATTTTGGTACTCTGCCTGTCCTACGTGAGAATGCGCTCTACCATGGGGCCACACTCCTACCCCAGTACTTGGTGCTCTGCCTGTCCTATGTGAGAATGTGCTCTGCCATGGGGCCACACTCCTACCCCAGTACTTGGTGCTCTGCCTGTACTATGTGAGAATGTGCTCTACCATGGGGCCATACTCCTACCCCATGTACTTAGTGCTCTGCCTGTCCTACGTGAGAATGCGCTCTACCATGGGGCCACACTCCTACCCCAGTACTTGGTGCTCT
>RJWM01037967.1:0-17082 GCA_004363535.1 Dasyprocta punctata | reverse complement strand
TTATGGCTCTCCCCGTTCTGAACAGCACAGCAGGTACAGTGAGGAGACCCTCCCTCTCCAGGCAAGCATTCTATTCTCCCTACACCCTTCTCCACTGACTGGCCCCAGAGGAGTCGTAAGACCGCCGTGACCCAGTTTAGAGGAACTGCCTCCTGCCTGGCCCTCCTCTTGCTGGGGTTACGTGTTGATGGAGGCAGGCGTCCCTGGGGCGGGAAAGCTTGCTCAGTTTTCTTACGTCACTTTCTGATATCCTGCCTCTCACAGCTGAGAAAGGAAAATGCTTGGGAAAGCAGAAGCACTTCCCAGCAGATGTCACCAATCCCACGGAAAGCCTCTGTCACCCAGACCTGTCACAGCCTCGAGAGCCAACCCAGAGAGGGAAAGAGCCATCCCGCTGAGGTGACTCGGGGACGATCAAAGCCCAAGAAGCCAAAGTCTGCACCTCCCAGGAGCCTGGACACACGGTTTCCCCTTGTGACTGTACAGGGCCCAGGTCTCAGGTTGGGAAACTTCCTCAATCTCTCTGGGCCTCAGTTTCCTCATCTTTGACCTGGGCATGGTGACGCACATTCTAAATTAATCACATAAGCTCACCTTCAGGCGTTGGGGCACCCGCTCGTTTGTTTTGCTGCCTTGGGTTGGACCTGAGGCCTTGCCCGTGCTGGCAGGCGCTCCACCGCTGAGCTGCATCTGGAGTACGAGTGTGAACTTCTCACCACTGCCGCGGTGACAGACCGAGCCACAGGCAGTATTCCTTCCTCGTTCTTCTTCAACCCAGCTAATGAAGGAGGTTTCCACGCAAAATAGCATATCACTGACACCTCACACTTCCTCATTTATCTTTTCAATAAAGGAGGAGCAGACCACGGGACCAGAGCTTCAATAATTAGCAATATCTGGTAAGAGGCATTCGCTTTTATTGTATTCATTATTTCTATAAGGTTCCATCAATACCCATGACATGGGCCCTCCATGCAGTGTGCGTGTTCCTCTAAAATAAACTCATTTCAGCGTAAAAACTGAAATAGGAGGACACAAATGAGTGGATGGTGACACAGACAACGTGACACAGTGGTGAAGGCAAAGTGTGGGTCAAGCGGGTGGGTTAGAACCCTGGAGTGAGGACATGACTGAGACGAGAAAAGCGCCAGTGGCCCCGTACTACCTGACGCCTGGGGCCCACGTGGCTCGTGCGTGCATGCGGGAGAGCCGTGCCCAGAATCAGGGTGCGGTCTGGATGGGAGCTGGGGTCAGGCTCTGCTGCGGAGGGGCCTCCCCCTACTTCCTCCCACTGGAGTTCTCATCTGCACCCGCGCAGGTGGCTTCTGGGTGCAGAACAGGCTCTGCTTGGCCATTTTCCTTTTCTCCCTGGCAGCAGGTCAGGGGCACCCCAACCTCTGTGAGCAGCCCGGGGGTGTTGAGAGGCAGCTGTGGTGCTGGGCAGAGAAATCCTGGCTTCCTGCCCTTGGTTTACTTGTAAAAACAGGGTCCTATAGGCAGCAATATTGGGCGGTGGCTCCCCAAGCCCAATTCCTCTGAAGCTTCCTGGCGATGGTGTTGGTGCTGAGGGCCAGGCCAGCCTGCAGCATCTGGGGAGGGGCTCCAGGGCCCTGCCAAAGCCTTCAAGCCCTGTCACAAATAGCACATACACAGCCACATTCCCAGCCCCCAAATCAGCATGGGGCCCTGACAGCGCCCCGGCCCCTCTGCACATGCACAGCAGGCCAGGGAAAGGACAGAGCTGTCACGACAGGTCCATCTCCTGCGTCCTAGGCTGTTTGCTCAGGGCAAGGAGTGCACACCTCATTCACGACATCGGGCCTGTCCTTCCGCTGACCGCAAGGCTCCCTGTGCAGATCCTCTTAATCTCTCTGACAGCGACCACTGCCAGACCCAGGCTGATTCAATCCCCGCGGGCCGGGCCCTCACTGCACAGAGGTCAGCTAGAACACAACCACAGGTGCCAGTCGCAGATGCCAGGCAAAATAACATTGGTGACATCGAATCTTCTTCGCCGTGACCTTCCACTCCCCGAGATTTTTCAGATCTCCTTTCATAAGTTAAAGGATGAAAAGGTGCTTCACTAAGAAAACACACATTTAGGTAGTTTCAATTCTAAAAAAAGAAAAAAAAAGTTGGCGGGAGAGAGAGACAAAGATGATTAGATTGCAAAGGGCTAACAGGAATTTAATTTTTTAACACTATCGAAATAACCCTAGTTCTCCCCTGTCTTTGCTTTGCTTTGATTAACTTCTCAGGATAAATGCATGGGAATCACCCACCCCGGCCCCTGCCAGTCTGTTCATCTTCCTGCAGCGACCGCGGCACTGGCTCTTCCAGGTCAGATCTGTGATTGTGACTCCTTGGGAGAGAGTCTCCAGGGCCACTGCAAACGCATTTGTCAAGCTCCATGATGGTGTTTATTCCCACCCCCATTTGTTTCTCGCTGCAGTTTCTATCTGGAAGGAAGGTCCGGCTGTTCGTTTCAGTGGAGAAACGCAATGCAAAGTTAATTACAGCAAAGAAGGAAAATGAGGAAGCCTGGCCGCTCTCCAGGCCATTTCCTCTGAAACGCACTCCCAGGCAACTGGAACCGAGTGAGGGAGACGCCTCGTAACAAGGAGGGAGGGTGGGGAGGCCTCCGAGCCGCGGGCTCTCGCCGTCTCTCGTTAGAGACAGCGAAGGCGAAGAGGGATGGAGAAAACATGGAGCCGGCTGCCGCCCGCTCTCATCATTAAGGCTCTGTAACATTTTTCCTGTCTGTTTGTTCCCTTTTCCCTTCACACTCTAAGAACTGCAGGGACAGAGAAGTCTGGCTGTTCGTTCTCAGTATAATTGGACATGGTTACGGTGAGCGTGATACCCTTCTCACTAGTGCCGGAGGTTTATCTCGAGGCAGCTGCAGCTCTGCGGAGCGATTGGGAGCTATGTAAATGTATTTTCTCTCCAGGGAAGCGGTGTACTTTTGAAGGGTTTCATAATCTACAAAAGGCTGGACAATCTAGGCATGAGTGTGGCCGTGGCCGGGCTCTACCTTCCCGCCTTCTGCTTCCTCAGGATAATGTGATGGCTTTAAACACGACTGGGCAATCCGTGTTACTAAAGTTATCATTTTAAGTCGTATTTTTCATCTGGTTGCAGGCAATTATTCCACTAAGATGGATTTAATTGTTGTTCATATTTGCGACGATAAAAATGGAGCAGCAAAAATATCAGGGCTCGAAAACTGTCTATGCCTTTTAAGTACTCTGAATGGGCATCCGCGATGCTTTTAATGCCTGTCACAGCCCCCGGCTCCATGGCGGAGACAGACTGCAGCAGAGACGCCAGCGAGTGAGCAGGGAACTTCACAGAAATCTTTGTGAAGGACTGCGGGGCAGCTGCATCCAAAGGATTGTTCCAGAGGCTGGGCACTGGGAAACTGGGCACTGGAGAATTCTTTACACTTCAGCATGTTGTGCAGCCCATGAACCCCAACAGCTAGCCCAGTGCCTTTCCACAATAGGTGCTCAGCTAACACCCACGAATGAAGAAAACCATCTCTCTTTGAGTATCCGGGCCTCCGACTTAGTGACCCATGCAGAGAAATTCTGAAAGGACTCCAAGAGATGCACTGGAGTCTACTTGAAGTGGATGTCAAGAAAACCAGACACTGGCTTCCAGTCTCCTTGGGCAACACAACACAGAGGCACCCACTGAACCAACTACTGTTACAAGATTGACAGCTGACAACTCAGAACCACCTTGCAAATTTTTGGCAAATTTTGCAAACTATAAATTCTTTTAGAGCTGGGATGGCTCAGCGTTGACCATCTGTCTCTCTTACTGCATTTAAGGGCTAAGCACAGAGTCCCTTCCTGGCACCGAGTAGCAATAACGAAGGGTCCCACCTCGCCTTGGGCCTTTCCAGTCTGTCTGTATTTTCAGCCTGCTGGCTTTCTGGGCACCAGAATGGAGTCATGGAGATTCCTTCACCTGCCATGCTGTCTTCACCCTGTGACAGCCGCCTTTCTGTGAGCCGAAAGCACCACTACATGCTGAGCAGCAGCCCCTGGATAGCCAGGGCACCAATGACACTAATATGCATACTCTGGCATCAGAGGACAGTCTGGAAGCCCAAGTGCCTGCTTCCTGTCTGTGTGGCTTGGCCTTTCGTCCTCTCTCCTGGCTCTCACATCCTCCCTCTCAAGCACCTGCAGCTCAACCTGGCACACAAGGCCCTTGCTTCCCAAGACAGAAGAAGTCCTGGGATGATGGAAGCAAGGTGACAGTATCCACCATAGCTTCCAAAAAGTCATACTGGCTGCTGGGAGCACAGTGAGCTGGAGCTGGGGCCAAGGGCAGAAGTGGCAAATTCACTTAGGGGCTAATGCTGCTCTCTAGGGCGGAAGCCAGGCATGAGCTAGAAACTGTGCAGTAGTCGTCATGGCAGCTGAGATGGAAGGTGTCCTTTCCGATGCCCCCACCTCGGCATCTGCAAGATGCAGCTGGGTGGAGTAGATGTAAGGGACAGGAGAAGGACATTTTGAGGATGACCCTGTCTTTGACCAGGGAACCAGAAAAGAGAGTGCTTACCTTCTCTAAGATGGCAAGGACTTGAGGAAAAAATCTTGGGGTACAGTTGCAGTCCAGGCATGTCAGGTATGAGGTGGCCTCTGGCCATTCAAGTGAGCATGGGATGGTATTTGACTCCTAAGACTATGAGCTCATCGAGGGGTAAGCGTAGGTGGAAAGGTCTGCAGACTTAGCACTGGGACATTTGAATATCTAGAAGTCAGATGAGAAAGAGCCCAAAAGAGAAGAAGATAAACATCACAAGAATTATCCCAAGCATTAAAAGAAATCTCAGAGAAACATAAGTCAAGGCAGACTTTCAAGAAGGAGAAAGGGATGCCCAAGGGCCAGTCATGCTGAGAATAGACCAGTGGGTTTAGCAAAACCAAGGGCACTGGAGATCTGGAGACCTGTCCCAGAGGAGCAGGGGTGCAGGCATGGTCACAGGGATTTTTGAGACTGGAAGAGAGAGGATGGAGGCGATGACCACTGAAATCCCTTCTTGTGTGTTTTGTCAAAAAAAACAGTGGAGAAATCAGATGAGTAAAGAGGGATCAGAAAGTTTTGTGGTGGTCATTTGTTTGAGAATCGGTGTCACACACCGGTGACGGGAAGGAGGCAGTCAGGACCCAGGCGAGGGTGGCAGGTTGTGCGGTGATGGGTATGGACAGAAATCCTCAGGGGTTCTGTTTCCTCCGTGAAGCAGGAAGCGAGGCCCAGAGCTAGAACCAGGTGTAGTCGAGTCAGGGTGAGGGCTTAAGAAGGGAAGAAGGTGGGGCATGTTCATCACAGGTGGTGGGCAGCAGACAGACCCCCACTCACGGGGTGGGCGCATCCGAAGCTCATCAGATGTCCTGAGTGGAGAGCAAAAGCAGAGACTGACTGATGGCTTTGTTTGTGCCTGTGCTGGTTTGGATCCGCTCACCCGTCTGGTCCGGGTACAGCAGGAGGTTAACGGTGGGCTGTTTCCCCTGGCTGAGCTTTGACAGGTATCATCTTAATTCCTGAGAGTGGACTGAGCCCGCGACCCTATCAATGTGCCATGGAGTTAGGAGAGGTGACAGCATGTGATGAACAAATCTTTTCCAAAGGCAAAACTGTGTGTGTCTTTATTCTCTGACTTTCTCCTCCGAGAGGCTCAATAAGTCTACTTGGCCTTTCAGCCAACTTCCCTGGGTTTCCCTCAGCCAGCGTCCCCCACCGGTACCTAGGCAGGCAGGCAGACCCATCCTCTTACCCATCCCGAAGCCGGAGAGATGAGTGTTCATACACCTGATCTGGAACTTTGTTAACCTCCAATACAGGTGAACAAGTTCATCTCTGCATCTTGAAATGCAGCTGCTTGGATTTGTGGTTCATTGCACTCAGCTCAACTGAATATTAGAATGTCCTAGGAAGCCCTTGGAAACCCCATTCTATGGACACCCTAGAGCAGTTACATAGACTCTGGGTCTGACCCAGGAGATTTCTGTGTGGGGCAAGGCCGGGAAGCCCTGTGCTGGGCCCTAAGGTGTAAGAACTGTTGCCATGCAAAAGCAGCAACTGTTGCTTCCAGCAAGTTTCCAACTTGACACACAACTCCTATCTGACGTATTGAAAGCCCTCATCTGCAATGGTATCGAGGGATATAGGCAACAAGGGCAAAGAAGTCCGCATTCGGTGTCTCTCTCAGTGCAGACTTCCTGGGCTGCCCATTCCCAGGATTTAAGTATCTCTGGTGCCTGAACTCTGACCCCCTGTACAGTTAGGGCACTTGGACATTTTGGAGATCCCCTAGCTCATTTTCCAAACTCTGTGGCTCTCACAAAGGCAAGTCAAAGTCATCTGAAAGAGGGAAAGCACACAACTTTAAAATGCATCCCTTCATCTGGTTCTACATCTCTAAATTAAATTTCAATGACTTGCTAGGAAAATGTGTTCCTTTATGTGTTTCCATAAATCGCTCATTTCAATGCTATATGTTTCTTTTTTATTATGGAAGGAGCTTAAAACATTAAATAATCTGCATGAGCTATATTTTACCTTTTAAAAGCTACTGCCTTCTAACTAGACATCAGGTGGAGAAGGCTCTGAAGGCAAGTCTCCCTAACCTCCACAGCTCGAGTGTCCAGGTGGCAGGATGTGGCACTTTAATTTCAAGAAGCCAATTGACAGTCATCCTAGGGATACTCGGGATGCCTACAAGGCAAGCTAGCTAATCACTGCTCATGCCTCGTCATTTCTCTACACTTTCTTTCTCTCCCACAGGAAGCGAGTTTTCATTTTTTCAGGATTACCTTGAAAAATTAAGGAAAGTCGTCTGTGGAGTTATCCTCTAATATATATTTGCTCTCCTTTTCTTAGAAGAATTAGTGATCATTTCTCTTGAATATCTCTTGTTTCTCTCAACAACAGGCAAAATTGGAGTGCTTAGTGTGTGTATCCTGCTAGGAGCTTACATATGGTCATTCACTCAATCCCCAAATGGCCCAACAAGGCAGATATTATTACTAGTATCTCCAGGCTACAGAGAAAGAACCTGGCTGGCACTCGGTGCACTCAGGGGCTACACACTCAGCTTAGCTGTGCATGGATTAGATTGTTAAAAATTTGAAGAACATAGCCACAGATGGGATGTAAGACTTAGGGTTCATTGAGATGCATTGGTAACTGTTGAAAGAAAAGAACAGAAGAGATTGAGATTCTAAAAGAACAGGGTCCAGTGGCAATGGGCTGAACAGGAAATTGCCCAACAGGGTTTGATATTGGTGGGCAAGACAGAAGGCCACCTTCAGGCCCAGCAGCTGTGAGAAAGGCAGGGTAATCACCCCAAGGTACTCATAATGTCCAGTGACAGCCAGATCCATGATAGCGATTTTTCTCTATGTGTTACCATGTTCTGTACCCAGTCACTAGATAGACAGGCTTAATAAACGAAGCTATGTATGCTGCAGCATCATTAGCTTTCTGTGTTTCATTTTATGCCCAGTCTTCCAAGAACAGCTGACTTGGCACCCAGCAGGCAGGCAGGCTCCGCAGAGAGCACCCGTTCACCCAGTTCCAGGGCCCTGCAGATGACACCTATCCAGCACGTCCAGTCCAGGCACGCATACACGGTCCCCGTGATGTGGCAAGAGTCTTGGATTAGAAAAAGGATGCTTCAGGCCCATGGCGCTCAATACTATATTTTTTTCTCAGGAATGATACAGCAACTCAGCAAGTACTTCCACTGAAGGTTGGTGAGTCTCGAGCGTTTTAACTGAAAGCGTTTAAGCACACTTCCAGACGTCTGCTTGCACCCTCTGACTCGGGTCTGCCTGCCCTGCACCCATGTGCCCATCCTGACTGAGTCTGGCGTGAGGACTCAGGGGTCCACACTTGGAAGCGAAGGTGGGTATCACTGTCATCTAGCATGCCGACTTTTTCCCTTCGGTTCTGTGTTGCTCTCTCACAGAAACCCAACTCAAAGGGAAATTTTTAGTACCTTGGCTTTAAGCATCTTTCCAGAATTCCAACTGTTTTCACAGAAACAACAGCCTTCCTCCTATTTGCACTCAGATGTCATTGTTTCTGTAATATTTAACTGCAGGATATAATTACACCCGCAAGTGCAACTGCCGCAGGCAGGTTGGGAACAAACACAGCAGCTTTGGGTAAGCACACAAGTCCTCAGCGAGGAGGAGCACGCAGCCCTCGGTGCAGCAGCGCCCTGCTCTCCGGGGCGTCAGACGGCACCCGAGCTGTGCTGAGTGATCTGCGTGGTGGGCTGGAGATGCCCTGTAATAAAGTGACGCGGTAGCATCCCGGGGCTGGTGGGTGAGACCTCGTGCGGGAAACGATCTTTGTGGGTGCAGCCAAGGTCTGTGGAGCCGACTCTCTCGCAAGACCCAGCCGAGCCTGCGTCTCATTTTGAGCCACCTTGTGAAAGACCAGGAAGGCCACGGCACAGGCACACACGAAAGAAGGTGCCCTGAAAATGAAGGCACAGAATGAGGTGCAGTGGCCACGAGCCAAGAAAACCCTGGAGCCGGAAGCTGGGGGAGGTAAGGCCTTCCGAAGGCTCTAGGGACACCTTGGTATTGGACTTCTGGTCTCCATACTGGTGAGAGAACACGTACCCCTTGTTCTGGGACACCAGTTTATTATCACAGTTACCACAACACTGGAAACTATTCCAGCCCCATTTGGCCACAGCCATAAGCACCGATAACAAACTGTGTCTGCTAAATATCTTCCAGGTGCGTTATTTAGTTCCAAACCCCTACATGTTGTTCCTCTAAAGTTCTATCACTAGTCAACCTTAAGTGTCTCAAAGTATGAGAATGAAGTATGTAAGAAGAAGGAGAAATTTAAACTCCATTTACAATAAAGCAAGTGCTACATGTAAGTGCTTCGTGCATAACAGTTAGGAGCCGGGGACGTGACACCCGCCAGGCGCAGCTTTCCCTGGAGCTTCCCGGCCCCAGCTGTTCTGACATCTTTTCTCCACGAGGCTGGGGGAGCTTGTAAGAGGCTGGATGCGGACCTGCAGTCAGAACCTGCTTCCAGGAGTGTGGTTTGCCAGGCTGCTAGGGGTCTCGGCCGCTGGCTCCGCACCTGGGTGCTGGAGCCAATTACAGGACTGAGTCTGGGAGGAGCTGTGGGACCAGCGCCAGCACAGAGACCATTAGCCCGAGCCCCCAGAAGCAATGGGCTATGGATTTATCATGTCACCCCTCTAATTCTGTCTCTCAACGTTACAGAAAATGGACCAAACAGAAGAAGAAACGGCACTGAGGTGGTTTAGGAGGCAGTTTATGACACTGGCGGGCCTGACTGGGATTTCTCCTTGAAGAGTTAGCCCTACCTGGCAGAGTTCTGAAGCTTTCATGGGAAAGGCAAGGGGGAGGTACAGAGGCAGATTCAGTGCATTATGATTGGAAGGTTTGGGTGACATCTTTGGGTTGCTAAGGGAGTTTAAACATTTCAGGTTACATCATCAGTCATACAAAGCATGGGTCACACAGAGGAAGAAACGGCCTCTTACATGTTCAGTTACATTGCAAGGTCATCAGTGAGACAAGCTCACACGATGGAAGGAATGTTCTGTTATCAGGCTTGTCCGGATGCAAACATGTTGCCTGGTCTTGGCGGGCATCCTCGGCAGGCTTTATTTCAAATTCTTAACTCCCCTTCACTGATAGACATAGAAAACGTGACAGCGACACTCCCGTGTCACAAATCACTTCACAGGAATCTGATTTCCAGCCCCAGCACTGACGGTCAGGTGGGAAGTTCATTACCTAGGGGCAGCAAAATGACTCAGTTTCATCATTTGCATCCTCATTAACTCCTGGTTTTACACATCATAATTAAATAACTAATTATGGCATCCATGTGAGTGTAGCAGACAAGGTTAAGAAATTGATGATGTTACGCCCTTGGAAGGTTGGCCTGGGACTGTCTCTGCCTCACTCCGGAAGCCTCTGGGGCTCAGATTCGCAGCCCGTGAAACGCTGGTCACCGAAGTGCGGCAGCGGCCTCCGTCCTCCCACAGACAAGTGTGCTGTGGCCCCTCGCTCTCCCTCGGGGCTGCCCTTGACTCCAGCTCATCCAGCTCAGGGAGACGATGCCACTTTCCCACCGGCTTTCCTCTCACCTGTGCAGAAGGAGTGCTGCTAAAAAGCCTGGCCGCGGTGGCTTTCATCATTGACAGGCCGATGGCAGCACAGGGCTGGCTTCCTGGGGCGGTGCTGGTGGAAAGTAGGGCTCTTCAAAGCTCAAAGAGAGAGCCAACATCAAAAAAGGTCTCCTGCCATACGAGGTGCATCCACCACGTACAGTAAATATTGTTCCACTTGGTGTTAAGCATCCGTTCAAACTCCCGGTCCTAAAGGACGCAAGCTCAAGTCCAAGCATTACCTTTGCACTCTTCCCTTTGCTAGAGGTGTACCGTGCATGTTCCCGGGGAATTCTGCCTTACTGGCTGATTTCTGGGTAAAGAAGGTGAGAGCCAGTAGGACCCTCTCTAGTGGTGTCCTTCCCACCCAGGAGGGTGGTTAGCCCGATGTGCCACTACAGCCCCAAAGCAGCCTGTGGACCTGGCCTCCAGCTCAGCAGCATGAAGAGGAGAGCATGTCCCGGTCAGCACTCACCCCTGCCCCGCAGGGCCTACCGCTCCCGTCCTCCTTCCCACCCTTGTCCTGTCAGGGTCCCTTCTTCTCACAGCAGGTAAAGCAGGCTTCTCGGTATCCCGTCTCACTCCTCTGCCCTGAGTCCTTCAGTGGTTTCTTGTAACCCTCAGACTAAAAGCCTAAGTCCTGACTATATCAGTCGAGCACCTTCCTGTCTGCTCCAGGGCCAGCTTCTGCAGCTGCACCTGAAGACCTGCTCCCTCTCTGAACACCAGTCATTCTCCATCTAATTCCTTCACTAAGTAGTTCCTCCCTGTCTCAGGACCTTTGCCATGCTGTGCCTTTCCTGAAATACTCCCTCCTATACCTGCAGTCGCATCCTTACCAGTTCATTCCCACTCAGCCATCACGTCTGAGGTCAAATGTGACCTCTTTGGTAACATGCTCCCACCCACTCTGCCACTCCACCAAAACCAGCCAGGCCTTCCTGTTCAAACTATCAGAGGACAGCAACACCGTCTCCTTGATGGAACAGACACGGGGAATTTCACATATCCTAGTTCAGCAAGTTCATGATTTTCTGCTCCCCCTCCTGCTCTGTGACTGATTTTGCTGCTTGTCATTAGATTTTGGCATCCAACAAAGCACCTGGTGCATAGGAAGCACCCGGAGCTCCTCATGAACCAACGAAGGAACGCATACCTCCGAATCTGCAGTCACTGGCTGCTGATAAGGTTGGTACACACCTAGCTTGCAATCACAGGCACCAGTGACTCAGTTAATGCAGGAGGATGTTACGCAGCTTGTGCAGGTGTTTTAAAACTAGGTAGTAGTGTGGAATTCACGCCTAGGTATCAACTTGGCATAGAAGTGGCTGTCGGCTAGAGGTAAATTTAAACCAAGTGCAGGGCTGAAGAGACTCTGCTGGCAGGGCAGGGAGAAGGCTGAGGGGACTCCTCAGGGGCACAAGGGCCTGACGTCTGCCCTCTGGGGCCAGGCAAGCATGGCTGAACAGCACCAAGTGCAAAGCGGGCTGGTGGAAGAAGTGTGGGGAAGCAGGTCTAAGCTCACTGAAGAACAAACAGACCATCTGGAGGCTGCTGCCTCATCGCGGTGTGATTGAGAGCACTTTACTCTCATGAGCCTTGTGATCCATGTTTGTGATGTGCTTTCCATCCCATAGGAAATTGCAAAGATAAAACTAGAAAAAATACACACGACAGTGCTTTGCAAAGTGCCTGCCACCACACTGTCCTTGTCTCAGAGGAGGCGTCTCAGGTTCTGAGACCGAGCCTGGCCACTGGTGCTTGTTCAGGATCAAAGAGACAGGAGGAATTATGGGATAATGCACAGTGCCGGGCTTCAGAATGAACAGGTAAAAGAGCCCATCTGCCATCATCACGCCTCTGATTATGCTTTTCTTTGCTTATTGTTTTTTGTGCTGCCCTCTCCTTTGCATAATCATCGAACCAAATTCCTTTAGTGCTTATGCTTCTCAAGCTGCTTGTCTTGAAATAGCCAAAGGAGGAGGCACTGGGTATGCATTGTCTTCCCGGGTTTCTACAGATTGTGGGGTCCTTCACCCAAGTTCTTGCTTCCTTATTTCCTCCATAAAACAGTCAGATTGACATCCATGCTCTCAGGTACTTCTATGCACTTGAAAGCCAAGAATACAGCCACATCTCAATGGTTTACACCCACGACCATCAGTTTTTCTAATGCCAGTATTCAAGGTCACACATCCCTGAGTATATTTTTGGTAACCATACACACTCAAATGACAGAGTTTCTACTCAAATCTGCAGTCATGGACATGCCTGTTGGTTGAGAAGACATATCTTTGCATAAAACCAAGTCTTTGTTTTCACACGATCTATGAGAAGTATGTCTGACATTCACTAGGCTGTCAGAGGCAAAATATATGGTCTCAAACAGTTAAGATGCTTGCCTATCAGTTGGGGGGGTCCAAAACTTAAAATATGATTATTTTCTGAAAGAGTGAAGGCTATCAATGCACTTAACTACAGTAGCAATAGTAGCAAACCGTCCTAAATACTAAGCGTGGACTAGCTCGTCACCGTTCACAGTGCAGGCAGCATCACAGCTCCTCTTGCATAGAGGAGGAACTGCCCAGTTCACACAGCTGGGCCCCAGGCCACTGTCCAGCTGGGGCAGAACTACAGCTGCCCCTACTCTGCCTCCCACAGGATCTGCTCGTTTTCAAATGCTTTCAGCAGTGATCAAGACAGAACACCTTAAATAAATCATTAGACACGGGGCTTTAAGTTAAATTTCTGATGATTTTCCCCTGCTCTGTGCATTTTTTAGTATGCAGCCCTTAGACAAATGCATCTCTCTCATCGAGAAATTACATGTGATTGTGAATGTTTGAGTCCCCAATGGGACATCTGGAGAGAGTCCATTTGGGCATGTGCTATTTCTGGGGGTTGAGTCAATGGCTGGACCCTCATGCCTCCACAGACAAAGTTAAGGAACCAGGTGGGGGTGGGAGCACAGCAGAGAGGGGCATCTGCCTGTGTGACTGTCCTCCTGGCACTCCTGTCTGGGGCGAGGGACACTTTCCTCCACAGGGTACAGGGACATTTCTTCCTCCGTTCCACAACACAGGAAGGTGCTGGTGATACGGACAAACCCTAAGACGTGGTCATTTCTACAAGGAGAACACAACGGCTGGGGATACCAGAGATAAATGGAGAAGGGGCACAAAAGTAAGGTCCTGCATCTTGCTCTGTTTAATATTTTATCTCAAAGGATCCCTTCGCAAGCTACCGTTAGTGTGTCATTCACAGCACAGAAAACTTACACTTAGAGGAATTAAGTCATTTGTGCAAAGTCTCACATCCATCTTCCAAGTGGCAGAGCCGAAATTCAAACCGCAGAGCCCCATGCACCACGGAGGAGCTCATATGACTGCGTGTGACCCAGAGATGAGGCGAGTCACCAAAGAGGCCAGCCACCGCACAGCGTCACGGGAAGAAACAGGCGCACACCCGACACCCTTCCCACCTGGGAAGAGATTTAGATCCTTTCGTTCTTTATTAGTTTCTCAAAGAACACCAAAGAGAGCGCAGTTCACGACCTACAGTGGCAGCTAGCTGCCTTTTCAAATCCTGCCCTTTGTCACTTTGGCATGCCCTAGACGCCATCCAGTTCTCTCTTCTACTCGCTTTTCTCTCTCCTCGCATCGTTTCCCTCTCCAGTGTGCGTGCCCATTAGTACCCCGCAAATCTCCCTGCAACACTGGCTCTCCCTGCCTCTGCCCCTCCGGCCTCCTCCCTCGATTTTGCTTTCAGTAATAAATCCTCCCCAACACCTTTTTAACTGACCTGTTCCAATTCATCTCTCTCCCTCTAGGTCTCCAGGCTTCTCCACCCATCAGCTTCATCCCCCCCCCCTTCAAGCTGGGGCTAAGCTGGCAGAGGGGGGTCCCCAAAGTGTGAGGTAGGGTCTGGTCAGTTCCCAAAACTGGATTCTTGTGTGGGGACTGCACAGAGATGTTAGGCAGGACGCTGGACATGAGCAGGCCTAGAGACGAACCGCTGGGGCTACGTGAAAAGCAAAACAGATGTAATTTTCCCCGCCTTGCTTTCTTAATAATGTGCTGTAGGTGAAATCCACATAAGCTCGTGGTTTCAGACTTTAGCCCAAGAGAATGTAACACACTCTGAGCATGCTGATAAGGTCCAGGACTCTGAAGAAGTTCAGACCATGGGTGAGGGGCTAAAAAAACCTCAAGGTCTCAAGGCAAAAAGGAAAACATCCATGTAGGGTGTAAACGGGGACCCAGATCTCTCTAAAGTCAATCACCCCAGCCCATTTTGCTTGTGAAAGAACAATGAGCTTAGAGGAAGGAAATGCTATTCCTCAAAAGACCCAATAAATCTTATAAATGCAACCCAAGACCTCATTCAGTTCATCTGCCGTCTTGGCACCGCCCACCTCCACACTTGGCCTCTCGCTCTGACCTGCACTTTACACGGTGGCTTATGTGTCTTGCCTGAAGTCTTTCCTCAGGGATCCAAAGGACCCAGGTATGTTGCTGGCTCCTCCTGGTGTCAGGACTTTGGTGTTAGGACCTGCTTCCTGGTGACCAGAATGGGGAGCAGATCTAGACCACTTCCTTCTTGACTGGGCAGGGGACAGTCCTGGTGATGCCTACATAAGGTGGAAGGGCGCCCGGTAACCAGCGGCCAGCACTCCCTCGCCCAGATGTGACCGCTGGAGGCTGCCCGGAGCACAGACATGTGGTGCTCTTTGCAGAGGCGAGGCAGCATTTAGTAAGAATAATAAAATAAAAATAAAAAGAGGTGCAGGAAGTGGGGAGCCAGAGTTCCTGACTCACAAGTTACCTCTGATCAGCAGGTCGGCAAACTGCTGTGTTCAAACCTTATAACCACTTTCCCCCTGACTTGACTCTGAAGAGAGCAAGAAGTGTAACCATGCCATGTGTCACCGGAGGTGTCTGCCACCTGAGAACTGGCAGGCGAAAGCAGGTGGGAAATGCATTTCTACTTCGTAAATACATGCTGCACACAGCTATGTGTCTTTTTCTAACTGACTTATCTCAGCAGCCTGCTCCTCCTTTCATGTTCAAAAATCTATAGATTGATTCTAATTTAATTATCTCAAGTTTTAGTAGAGTTATTGAAGGAAATCGTAATTAGAATTTGAAATTCCTTTCTACTCTGCAGGGGGCATGGAACTGCAGGCTGCGTTTGCCACAGAAAGTGGCCTAGTGTTCCCACACAGGGCACTGTGGTAGTTCAGGGGCTGAGGATTTTCACAGGGGACCCCTGGGCTGGCACTGCCAACTGGTCTGAGTAGCTAATGAATGCATTGTCTCTACGCAAATGTCAACTTCAAGGGCCCCCCAAAGAAACTCAGGCTGCTGCACAGCTGCCTCTGGGGATTGTCTGGGGTGGAATGAGGCCAGGATGCCCATGTACCTAGGACACTCTTCCAGGCACTTGGAGCTGGAGACCACTGTCAGCCTGAAGGCCGCCTCTCCAGAGCCCTGTCTTCAACTTTCCTCTTCCCCTCTCTCTTCTCCCTCCTTCTTTTACTCTGTCCTCCCTCTCCTCCTTAAAATTCTCCATCTCTTTTATTCTTTGTCCCCTCTCCTCCTCCCTCTCCTACTTGTGTTCTCCTCTTTTCAGTGCTTTTTCCCTCTCTGCCTCTTCTCCTCCTCCTCCTCTTCCTCATCCTCTTCCTCCTCCCTTCTCAGGCGCACTCACTCTGCTCTCCAGAGCAGTGACCTCGCCTCTGCCGCATGCCCACCTGCTCTCTCCTGGCCCTCTCCCCAGTGCCATGACTGACCCCTGCCCCTCACAGGCCTTGGCCCCTTTTCTGGGGCTCTGCCTTCTCTCCCTTCCCTCCTCCAAGACTCTTCTCCTCCAGGGGCTCTCCGTCCTCCCCACCTCCTCAGTGCTCCCCTATACACAGAACTCTCAGGCTCAGAAGCAGCTCTGACTGGTTTTCCTGTTGCCCCGGCTAGATCTCAGAGAGACCATGCTGCCTGGTCATGACCCTTCTAGAATGTGCAGCTCAGTATTCGGCCATCACAAGATGCTTAAAACAAAATGTGTTTGCTCAGAAAGTGAGGAAGTAAGGTAACTGTCCGCTTGCTGCTGCTGCTTCTCCTGAATTACGATGTCCTCAGTGGACATCAGGTTCAGCTCTGTTCAGGAAGTCCACATGCTCCCAGCCTGGTTACCCTGTGCTGGCGTCCACTCGCCTGGAACTCTGTCAGGAGGTCAGGGTGCCTATCAGCCTTCTGGAGAGGAGGGAACCACTCCCTGTGCCCCTGACTTTGTGCCAGCAGCACTGGGGGCTCACAGTGCCTGCAGGTTCCTGGCTGTGACACTGTGGATCCTGTCCTGTGTCATGGGACCCTAATGAGAGCCAAAAGGAGTCAGTGTATGGCTGTCAAGGGCACATCCTGGGTCAGGTGCCCACCGGATGCCAGCACACGGAGGCAGGACTTTCCAAGGCCTCTGTTGCCTCTGGTTGCTGGCACAAACCAGAAATCACACTTGTGGCCCAGGTGGCTCTGAGGGATAGCTTCCCGCTCGGCACTGTCAACTGGTCTCCCTGGGCGCCTGTGACCTGGATGCCTGTGCTCAGCTCAGCACAAATGAATTTTCAGGGTGTGTTCAACCTTCCATACTTGAGAGTCAGATGGAGTTTTTATGGACTTGTAGTGCTACTGAGCATCATTGGACTGAGGCAGAAGCAGCAGAGTCACTTAAGACACAAGTAGCTGGGCTGAGAAGGATGGGGTAGCCCGTGGACCCGCAGCAGGAGGGGACCTCGAAAGCACGGCTTTCCCTCACTGCTTTCCAGCCTTGGAAGGACAGCGCTCACTGCAGGTGAAAATCCACAGGGCAGATTCTGCCAGGTTGGCCCTGCACTGAGG
>RJWM01037966.1:0-17079 GCA_004363535.1 Dasyprocta punctata | reverse complement strand
TTGCCCAGGCACATCCAGCCTGCTGCCCTGAGGCTGCGTGTGGACAGCTGTAGTGTGCTCCCACCAGATGGTAAACTTCTAACACGGTTATGCCATTGTCAGCAATATTTGGCATGACTCGGTTGTGTGGTGCTGGGGTGCGGGCTGTGTAAGTGACAATGGCACACGGTGTAGGGAAGGGCTCGGGCAAGGCTAACTCTACCTCCTGCGCCCACCACACAGTCATACACTGGTGAACCATTTTCAGAGACAAGGTGCGCTAACGGTAGGGTCAGAGCACAGCTTTCCAAAGAGCTCCCTGAGAATTCCCTAAGAATTGCAAACACTTCCATTAAACCAAACACCGCTAAATTGGTTTCACAGAAACAAGGCCAAGTATCCTACTACTTTTCTGTTTATGTTGCCCTCTTTTTAAATATGTTATAATAAAAATATTTGGAAAGGAAATTTATTACTTATACACGTTAGTTACATTATGTGTTTTATATGTGGCCCAAGACAATTCTTCACTCAATGGTCGGAAACCATGATCTGGATTCTTCCGTCCAAGTTTCAAAGTACTCGGAGAGTCCAGCAGAAAAGGCATTAAGGAAGAGGTGCCCTGGTCCCAGAGTCCCTTAGGCAAAGGCTAAGGCTGCATCTGTATCTTTGGACTTCAAAGCTTGCTAACATATAGTCTCCACTGTTCCACAATATGCTCAATTTAGAGAAGGCATTTTTTTAGTTCATGGCTCTTTTTATTTCTCCACCTCAGGCTTGTCTAGTCCATTCTCACGGGAGGGACGTGAAAGAGCCTTCCTTTATTTGGAAGTCAGAGATGTCCGAAGCCCCCCACCTAAGCATCCTTCAGGAGGCTTCAGTTCTCAAGGGTTCAGAGCCTCTGAAACCTCTGCGTTAGACGGCAGAGGGAAAGCAGAGCCTCGACCTGACCTCCCTTAGCTGAATGTGGTTTTAGTAATAGTGCCTTACAAGTAGGGCCCACTGGGACTCCTAGCAATCGGCCTGATGTCAAATGATTCTGCCGTCTTCTTCACTTTTCCATCACTGGATGCAAAGCCAGACACCTGAAAGCTGAAGGAGGAGACCTTTGTTTTGGTTCGTAGTTTCAGTCCGTGATCGGCTGGCTCTGGCTCGGAGGCAGCACAGGACACCAGAGGACCATGCGAGAGAGAAGGTGCTCAGCATGCGGCCGCCAGGAAGCGCAGAGGGACAGCAGGAGCTGAGGACAAGAAAACACTCTTGCAGGTCATGTGCCCACCTCTCACCACTTTCAGCAGGCTTTTGTGGGGCATTTTATTTTATTTACTTTTTTCAAAGAAAATGATTTTTATTAGTACATTATAGATATACATAATGATCACATGCATCATAGGGAATTTGAGCCTGTACACAATATAACTGGATTCTTCCCCCACCAGATCTGAACCATAACACTGATTTTTATGAAACATTAGTTCCTTAGTAGCTTATGTTCCTCTTTGAATATTGTTGACTTTATTACTTAAAAATATTCATATGTCTAGGGTACTTTGAAAATGGGCTTTTTAAAAAATTCATAGACCATTCTTTTTAGAACAGTTTTAGATTCACAGTAAAACTGAGAGGAAGGCATGGAGATTTTCCATATTCTTCCTGCCCCCACCCATGCACAACTGCATCAGTATTAGTGTCTCCCACCAGAGGGTACAGTTGTTACAGCCAATGAGCCTACATTCTCCTACCACTGCCACCCAGGTCCACGGCTTACTCTGCGTTCACTCTTAGGACACATTCCGTGGTTTGAACGAATGGGGGACATTGCATGGATTTAACATGATATACATTTTATGTATCTCAGATGCAAGATATTTTCACTGCTCTAAAAAACACCTATGCTACATCTCATCACCCCTGGCAAACCCTGATCCATTCGTGTTTTCCACATTTCTGCCCAGGCATGTTTTAAAAATAAGATATTTCATCATCAGATGTATCGACGACAAAATTTTTCAAAGGAGGAAGGAAAGAAGCTGCTTTCTCTAGCTACCCAATTACTGCCGTATCTTAATTGTGATTCGAATGCTAGTTTCTCAATGAAAATGATCATAATGTTTTTCCAAATCTCAGCGCTCAGAGAAACAACCAAACCTGAGTGGCAGGCTGGAGAGGCAGTCAGTGGCAGTCTGGGTCGCCCTCGGAGGCCATGGACTGGCAGCTGAGGAGTTGCTGCCACCTGGTGGATGTTCTCGGCAGTGCCGCCTGTGAGTCCCCCCAGGCAAGCCGAGGAAGCAAGCGCAGAACAGCCCAGCTCCCGGAGTCAGTCACTTTGATAATTCTTCGGCTGAGCTCCCTTATTACCTACGAAGACGAAGGGCCCGTGCAGTTTATTATGGGTTTGTGGTGTTTATTAAGCCACAACAGTATTGTTTTTGATAGACAACCTAAGATTAAGACTAATAAAGGACTCTGGGAATGTGGACTCGATAATTTTGTTGGCTTGAGAACAAAGAAGAAAGTCAGTAAATAATACCTGGATCCTCCAGTAATTACTCCATCTTATAAATTATTGTTTTCTCTTATTCCAGCCCGCAGTCTGTCATTCTGGAAAGTATGATATATTAATTTTGAGCTAAGTAATATCCACAGGGAGTAATCAGAGGCAGCACTGTACAGGTGTTTTCCAATGAAAAAGGTTACTATTGGAATTATTTATAAACGGCATCAGAATACGAATGTTAACAAAGTGATTTTCATTTGCTTATTAAGAACCAGGAGGTGCAGATGTGTGAAATCATCCCATTTTGACCTTTGAAAGGTCATATGAAAGAAAGTCCCCCACCTTCGAGGTGCCATTAACCTTCCTTCTTGACTGTTCTATTTTTTCTTTTCAATCTTATTTTAAATGTGACTGTTGGGAAATAGGTTAAATCTTATACACTGGTATAAAAGTGTGCTATCCATCATGCTCACCCTCCTGTCAGCTTACTAAATGCAACACAGTCCACGCAGGTGAGACCCACTGTGTTCCCAGCTCACACTACAGTTCCCACTCCCTTAAGTGAGGTGTTCAGCATTCCCATTTGCTTGTTTATCCTTTTATCGTATGCAGTATAAGCACTGGTTTCATGTTTTTAAAACTATGTTTAACTTTTTCTATAACTTGATTTGGCTCTATCAAATTAGTTTCTCAGGCTGTCTGTAAAACAAAACAAAACAAAAAACAAACAAACAAAAATCCCCACAAATTTGGTGGCTTAAAACTGCAGAAATTTCTTCTCGCCCCCTCCTAAAGCCAGACATCCATGGTCAAGCTGTGGGCTGGCCGTGTGCCCTGTGAGGCACTAGAAAAGAAACTGTGCCTTGCCTTGTCCTATTTCCTGCTTTTCAGGCATTTCCCGGTTTATGGTGCCATGACTCCAGTCTGCTTCTGTCTTCACACGACCTCCTGCTCTCAGCATCTTCTTGTCATTGGGTTTAGAGCACACCAGTGTAATCCCAGGATGGCCTCATCCCAAGGTCCGTAATGATACTCACAGAGATTCCCGGTGATGTGTGGTGCAGGAGGGTTTCCAGCCGTGCCTGTGACTGACCCCCCTCAATCATGATGTGTCATGCGTGATTTCCAACTATGTGAATGAGGGGCATGTTAAGTGGCACTGGGTCTAATGCTTAGGCCATGTAGGCAAGAACTAACCAGTACTGGGGTCCTACAGTGTGGAGGAATGGGGCCCTGGCTGGGGAGGCAGAAAATCTGGATGTGTCAGTCATCTGCTGATCCACACCCTCCAGCAAGAGGGCGCTGCTGCTTCTCTTCCAAGGCAGGCTACTTGATTTAATAGGCAGGTCAGTGAGAGCAAATAACGCAGACCACAGTCGCCTCACCCCGATGTGGGCTGGGAAGACACGAAGAAAATTTTAACGATATACACATTTTTCAATTATCCTAGTAAATCTTACAGAAAATTTGGAAAATGGAAGAAAAATTACTTTTAACCACACTAATGTATTCCCTCTATTTCTCATCTGCACAATTTCATGGTTAGAGTCATTTGAATGTAGCTTTATAATTTAAAATAGATCTGATTAACTATTGCTGTGGTGGAGCACACCTGAAATTGCAGCATTTGGGAGACTGACGTAGGAGAACTTCCTTGAGTTCAAAGGCAGCCTGAACTACATAGGTAGACCTTGTTTATAATAATAATAATAATATTCCTTGTTGCCACATAGCCTTTCTTCATAAGTGAGTTTTTCAAATAGGATACGCATTAATGCACAGTATAAAGCTATAGTTAATAGTGCTGTATTTAACACTTGAAATTTGCTAAGATAGGGGCCAGGGATTTAGCTCAGTAACACAAGTGCCCACCTGGCACGCAGGAGGTCGTGAGTTCCATCTCTGGTACCAAAAAAATAAAAATAAATTTGCTAAGATAGTTTTGTTTGCTTGTTTCTTTAGGTCCTAGGGTCAAACCAGGGGTACTATACCAATAAGCTACTTCCCCAGCCCTTTATTTTTTTTTTTTTATGTTGAGATAGGATCTCACTAAATTCCTCAGGCTGATCTCTAACTTGTGGTCTTCCTGCCTCAGCCTCCCAAGCAGCTGGAAATACAGGTGTACATCACCTTGCCAGGTGAGAATAGATCTTAAATGTTCTTACCAGGCACACAAAAAAAGTGGGCTTTGTAGTTGATGGATGATTTTGGTAATAGTTTTGCAATTCTATGTATATTAAATCATCAAGTTGTACACCTTAAATATATACCACTTTGTCAGTTATACCTCAATAAAGCTGAAAAAAAAGTGACAGCTGTTCTCACCTCCACACTTGCAGGAATTGAAATTCAGCACCTTGACTCACTGACAGCCCCACAATTAGTAAGCATCATTGTAATTTGCAAGGTGTAAAATGTTCTAACTGTTAAGATTTTTAAAAAGATTTTTTTCTAGTGAAACCATTATGATAATATTTATTCATCTCAGGAACACACTGAGGGACATTTTGAAATCTCCCCACTTCAAAGAAAAAGTTAAAAATCTAGGGGGGAAAAAGGACTATTTCTCAAATGAAAACATGTATCTTAGACTAAGAGCCAACATTGTATTTAATGGAGAAACAACAGAAGTAAAAATGTAACAAGGAATGCTTCTACAACCATTTCTCGTTAGCATTGCTCTGTAAGTTGAAACCAGTGCATGTTAGGAATAAAACAGATATGACAGGTTCAGCTAACTGGAAAGAAGAAATAAAGCTAACATGGAGTCTACTGCTGCCTTATTTGTAGGTAAATTCCCACTGGTTTTATTGAGTCCCAGTTTAACGAGAGATAAAGCTTTAGTTTGGTTTTGTTTTGGTTATCCTCTCCTGCTCCTGTTTCCAATTTTCCTCACCCCTTTCCTCAGGAGGACTCCTGGGTTACCAGGACCATTGCATGACAGGCCACTTACAAGGGGAAAACCAGGAAACCTCACTCTTCTTCCAGAACCCTGAAAGCTCTTGTCCTTCCTTTTTCTTTTCATTCTCTCTCCTTAGTGTGACTTCCCATTCTAGTCTCCTTTTCTCTCCCTTTCTCCTTTCTTCTCTCCTTTTTTCCTTTCTTTCCTCCCACTATCCCTCCCTCCTAAAAATGACTATGGATGTGACTTCAACAACTTGTTTGGCAATTGAGACCGAAGAGTTTGGTTTTGGTTTTGAGTCAGTGTTCTCGAATGAATATGCACTGGTGATAAAAACAAAAATAGTCAATTAACACTAATGAGAAAGAAGAAAGGATGGGAAATATCCAGAACACAACAAAATAAATACATAAGAACTAAGTCTGCTACATTTACAACCAGGATTCTATGCATGGTATATAGAGTTCTCTGACAAGCACTTAATGTTTGTCTTACATAGTTAGGTGCTCCCTTATCTGGTGCATATATATTTATGATTGCTATCTCTTCCTCTTGAATTTTTCCCTGGGCAAGTATGTAATGACCTTCTTTATCTCTTTTGCACATTCTTGGTTTGAAGTTCGCATTGTCTGTAAATGGAATAGCCACCCCTGCTTTTTTCTTTCTTTTTTTTTTTTTCTTTTGCGGAACTGGGGATCAAACTCACAGCCTCACACTTGCCAGACAGGCACTTAAGCCACTGAGCCAAACTCCCAGCCTTAGTTTTTTGAGGCAGGGTCGCACTATGTAGCTCAGGCCAGCCTTGCACTCATGTTATAGCCCAAGCGGGCCTCGAACTCACAACACTCCTCCTACCTCAGCCTCCGGAGTGCTAGGATTAAAGGTGTGTGGCACCATGCCCGGCTCCACCCCTGCTTTTTTCTGGGTTCCTGTTGCATGGAGTATCATTTTCCATCCTATGAGTTTTAGTTTATGAATTTGTCTTTTAGCTAAATGTGTTTCTTGTATGCAGCATATTGTTGGATCTCGTTTCTTGATCCATTCTGCCAGTCTGTTTCTTTTGATTGTGAGTTGAAGCCATTTACATTGGTGGTTATAACTGATATATATTGGCTTATCTTCATCATGTTCTTTTTCTGCTGTTGGTTACCTGCTTTTCCCTTCTGTTTAAATGCTAGCCTTGTTTGGTGGTTTCTTTCTGTTGTTGTTCTTGGAATTGTGGTCATTTTTATCTCTGTTTCGAATATCTTTCAGTACCTTTTGTAGTGATGGTTTAGTGGTCATGAGTTTCTTCAGTTATTCTTTGTCATGGAAGTGTCTTATTTCTCCATTAATTTTGAATAATAGCTTTGCAGGGTACATCAGTCTGGGTTGGCAGTTGTTTTCTTTCAGGACTTGAACTACTTCATTCCAAGCTCTTCTTGACTTAAGGGTTTGTGCTGAGAAGTCAGTTGTGATTTTGATGGGCTTTCCTTTAGAGGTGATCTGTTTCTTTTCTCTAACAGCTTTTAATATTCTGTTCTTGTACTGCATTTCTGGGATCTTGATTATTATATGTTTGGGTATAGATTTATTTTGCTCATGACTTATTGGAGTTCTCACTCATCTGTATGTCAGATTCTTTCCCTATGCTTGGGAAATTTTCTGCTATTACTTCTGCAAATAGTTTTTTTTTATGTCATTTGTCTTGACTCCTGCTTTTTAATTGACACCAATTATTCTTATGTCATTTTTCTTTGCATTGTTTTATAGCTGTTGAATTGCTATTCCTGATCTTTTATTTTCAAGAGATCTTTCTTTTCATTATCTCTAGCTACAATCCTGTCTTCAAGGTCTGAAAGCCTATCTTCAGTTTCATTCAAGCACTTTTGCCAGCTTTCAATGGAATTTTTAATTTCCTAGATATCTGTTTGAATCCAGTTTATGCATTCTATTTCTTTCCCATATTGATCATTCATGGTTTTCATCCTCTTCCTAGCCTCATCTATTTTTTAAATCTATTTTTACTCTAGATTTGTTGAGCAATTCCTTTATAAACATTGACATTTCTTTTTTACCTGAAAAATTATTTCTGATCTGGTTTCCTTTGTAGCCTCATAGATTTCTTTCTTTTTCTTTTTTCTTTCTTTCTTTTTTTTTAAAAAATTTTTTGGTACTGGACATTGAACTCAGGACCCCATGCTTGCCGGGCAGGCACTGTGCCACTGAGTCATATCCCTGGTCCTGGATTTGTTTGTTTAGTTCAGTTATTATCATTTCAGAAATTTCAGGTGTGTACCTCCCAATTTATTCTATGTGGATGTCTCCTGGACTTGCTCTGGGTGGGCTGGAGGTCTGAGATTGCATTTTGCTTCTTCACCTTGTCATTTTCAATTGAAAAAATTTTTGTATTTTGTTTTTTGCAATGATCCTTGTGAGTTTTTGTAATAGGTAGCTTATCATTACTATCAAGGCCTCTCTAGGAAAAGTCTGTTCTTCAGGGATGTCTTCTGCGTGTATAAGATTCTCGTTTTGTGTCTGTCCCAGTTCCTACTTCCCAATCAATTGAGAGTTGGATGTTGGTATCTGTTTGGCTCAGCCCCGAGTCTTTTGGTATAGGGCTGGAGTGGAGTTATTACCCCAGAGTTTTCCAATATTGTTACAGAAGGGAGAACAACTGATTACAACAGATATGACATCCTAGCTAAATTAGTAAAATTAGCTATAACAAAAGCATCAAGCACAATTTAGAAACTAACAAACTGTGGTAACTATTGATTTTGTTCTTTGGACAATAGGAGCAAAATC
Source organism: Dasyprocta punctata (assembly GCA_004363535.1). Lineage (NCBI taxonomy): Eukaryota > Metazoa > Chordata > Mammalia > Rodentia > Dasyproctidae > Dasyprocta > Dasyprocta punctata. The sequence continues at coordinate 8,914 of RJWM01037966.1, read as the reverse complement.
TATAGTTATATAACAAAACCAATCATAAATTAGGAGTTTGTATGCAAAGTGTTTCCCCTTGATATTGTGGTTTTACCCCATGGTGGGGAAATTTTGGAGGATAGTGTATAAAACAAAGATAACTGGGAAGGAAGTAGAAGCAAGGTTGGAGGACAAAGGATGGTAACGCAAGGTTTGAGAAACTAGAGAAGGAGATAGAAAAGAAAGAATGAAGGAGTATTCAAGGGATTATCTGACCTTGGTCTTTGGGTTTGGTTGATGGGATTAGTTTTCTGTGACTGGAGTTCTCCCCAGTCATTTAGAAAAGAGAGAGAGAGAGAAAGAAAGAAAGAAAGAAACAAACAAACAAACAAAGAAAGAAACAAAGAAAGATAGATTTGAGAAAAAAGGGCGGTTGCCAAGTCCCAGATTCTTCTTGTGCTGGTTTCTGGTCCTGCAGTGTAGGGAGAGAGGCCAGGCACCTGAATTTCTCCTACAGAGTCAGTTGTGGAGTCCAAGGTTCTCTTTGTGCTGGTTGCTCATCAGGAGTTTATTTAGATATGTGGATATGTCTAGTAAACATTGCATTTAAGCATCTGATTATCTATTGCTGCATAGCAAATCAACCCAACACTTAGTGCTTTACAATGATTCCATTTACTTTGCTCCTGAATCAGTACATTTGAGCAGGGGTTGTGACCATTTGTCTTTGCTCCCCTTGTGTTGTAGTCAGGGGTTACAGGGAGAACAACTGCATACAGGACACAGAATTTGTAATACTGTTTTATGATGGTCACCCAGAGTTAAACACAAGAAAGTGCAGGAAAATCTGTCCACAACACTAAAGACCCAGAATATTCAGCCAAGGGCCTGGATCCCACAGCAGTGTCCTGCGTGAGTCCAGCTGAAGACCCAGAGCCCATGGCAATGCCTCCCACAAATCCAGCTGGAGTTCTAAGAGTCCACGATAAGGACTATGCCAGTTGGCTTTATGGATCCACATCGAGAAGGCCAAAGGTCAGCGGTAGAAGCTAGAAAATCTACGCCAGTGGGGTAAAGAAACTGTGCCAGTAGATTGAGGGTTCTACACTGGAGCTGAGAAGTCATGCTCAAAATAAGGACCAGGGCTCCCCTGAAAAGTACCACAGCCATCCTTAGCAGCAATGAAGTCCCGAGCTTCTCCTACAATGAGACCAGTCGAGTACAGGTCAGGAAGCCAGTGTGACAGCCTTCTCCTGGAGGTTACACAGCACACATCTTCCCCTCCAGGGCCAGGAAGCGATGCTCAATGTAAGGAGCAGAGCTCCCCCAAAGTGAACGGCAGCCACCATCAGCAACAAGGTCCTGAGCTCCTCTGACGATAATGACCGAATCCATACTGGGGAAGCCAGCATGACAAGCTCTTCCAGGAGAACCCATGGCTCAAAACAGCAACACTTAAGAGAACCCACAATGCCCCACTCTTTTTCTCCACATCTCTATGCTGGCAACTTTCCTCAGGTGGGCCATCTACACACAGCACCACGCTGATTTAATTCAGCTGGTGTTAAGTTGACCACCAGTTTTTAATCCAAAACAGTGGTCAACCCAGGTGTGAACCCTTCTCTCGTTCTCCAGAGATGTCAGTCTTGAAGAAGATCCTGGTTATGAGTCTACAGGGTGCTGATTTTGAAGGTGGACACCAGTGCCAGAGTTGGCGATTCCATCGTTCGCTCGCACGCACGCACAGGGTCACCTGGGAATCTTGTGAAGGCGCAGCCCCAGTAGATCCCAGTGGGGCTCAGACCCAGAGCCCATGACAATGCCTCCCACAAATCCACCTGGAAATCTAAGAGCCCACAATAAGGACTCACGCCAGTCTATTTTACGGTTCTGTGCCGGGAAGGCCAAAGGTCAGCAGTGGAACTAGAAAGTCTATGCCAGCGGGGAGAAGGAGCTGTGTAGTGGTTTGAGGGTTCTACATGGGAGCTGGGAAGTCACACTTAAAAATAAGGAGTGGGGCTGCCCTGAAGAGCACCACAGCCAGACTCAGCAGCAGCGAGGTCCCATGCTCCTCCGATGATGAGAACAGTTGAGCACAGGTCAGGAAACCCAGCATGACAAGCTTCTCCAGCACACATCTTCCCCTCCGGAGCCAGGAAGCAATGCACAATGTGAGGAGCAGAGCTCCCCCAAGGTGAACCACAGCCACTCTCATTGATGAGGCCCTGAGCTCCTCCAATGACAATGACCGAATCCATATTGAGGATGCCAGCATGACAAGCAGCTCCAGGAGAAACATCAGCTGGATACACCAACTCTTAGGAGAACCCACAACACCTTGCTTTTCTTCTCCACGTCTCTATGCTGGCAACTTTCCTCAGGTGGGCCATCTTTACTCAACACCAAGCTTGTGGGAGACAAATTGAGCGGGTCCCCTTGAATGCAGAACAATTGCTGTAACTTTGATTATACTGAAACTTATTTCCTTATGTTGATGTATACAGAGCTGACTATGGTATTTCCTTCTCTCTTCAATTCCCTAAGCATTGCAAATAAGGCTAGCTGAGGTACTGATATGTAATCCCTAAAGCCATCCGACTGTGTCCTGTTGCCTCCCATAGTGATCTCTGTAAAATATATAGGCACAGCAGGATGGCAGAGCCAGTGAGCTCCAGGAATGTCAACGGGGTATGAGCCTCGAGAAAGAGGATATGAGTCCCCAGGGCATAAAAGTTTACATATCAGAAGCAGGTACTGGTATGTAGTCTTTAAAGCCACCTGAAAGTGTCCTGTTTCCTCCCAAAGTGACCTTTGTAAGATGCATAAAGCACAGTGGGATGGCAGAGCCAGTGAGTGAGCTCCTGGAATGTCAACTGGGGATGAGCCTTGAGAAAGAGGCTATGAGTTCCCAGGGCATAAAGTTTGCATATCAGAAATTGAAGCAGCAGCCTCCTAAAACAATTCAGTTGCTATCTTGATTGGGTTGTGCAAATTGAGTCCCTTGCATATCTTCATCTGCATTTTGCAGAGATACCTTTCTGACTACCTTGCTAGCCAGCTCAAGTTACTCACGTAATTCCTGCCATCTTCACTGTCACTCATCCTCAAGCCACCCCTTGCTTCACTAGTGAATAAATTCTGGGAGAGGCCTAGGATCAAGGCCTTTGTCCGCATGTCCTCATGAGGATTGGACCCAGGACCTCTTGGCTGCCCTTAACCTGGAATATGTCTCAGAATCTTTATTCTCGCTGTGGGCTGCATTGGATGTGGTAGATTGGAATTAACTTATCAGGATTCCAATAACGTCTCAGTGGAATTATAAATATAATTTCTTGGATTGTGAGGAAGACAAGAGAAAAGATTATAATACTTGGATTACCATACTCATTATTTGGGATTACAATGCACGCTGATGTAATTCAGCTGATGCTAACTTGACCACCAGTTTTTAATTCATAACACCTTGCTTGCAGCTGGGTGCCTTTGGACTGGTGGTTGTGCCATCTGGAAACTCAGTTACTCTCAGGTCTGCTGGAACTGTCCTTCAGAACCTCATCTGGGGTGACTGTGCATACCTACATGCAACCTTTCCATGTGACCATCTGACTTCTTCACAGATGGTGCCTGCGCTCCACAGGTAAACAGGTCAAAAGAGGAAAGAACAAAGCAAAAGCCATGTCTTCTTTTATGACCTTATTAAAAAAATCTAGTGTCATCTCTGCCATATTCTGTCTATTAACAGCAAGTCACCAACTGACACTGGTCACTAATATAAGGGAAGGGGAATTGGGTTCTACCTTTTGTTGGGAAGTGTATAAAAGAATGTGTGGATATATTTTGAAACTATTATAATTCATGCCCCGAATATCAATTATTTGCATTTTCCTTTATGTACAAAGTGTACTCATCTCCCCACACTACACCTTAAACATTGTGCCTCCCTTAGCATCAGGCTTAGGCTGGAGGTCTGTAAGTCTGACATGTAAATCAGGTGCAGCCAGGAGAGCCTCAGGGTGTTGAGGAGTAACCATCCTTGAGTGCAATCAATGTGAGGTTCACAGGAATAAGCCCTCTGCCCAGTAAGGCCACCAGACAATGTTGGCACAAACACAGGAGAACTGTTCTGGACACTTCTGTTTCAAAGTGTAAAAATAAGAGGCACACAATGGTCCCTGCATGGCAATACTGAAATTCAGTAGAGCATTTGTGACCATTTCTGCCACCAGCTAGTATGGGTTCTAGTCTCGTGAGATGGAAATCAGACAAGGAGTAGTTCTGAAGTGAGAACAAACCGGTGGTTTATTAGAGGAAATAATCACAGGCTGCCCCATCTCCAGCTCCAGGAAAAAAAAAAAAGACAGGAAGAAGTCAGTGATTGTACAGAGCTGGCCACTCCACAGACAGCTCAGACCCAACATTGGATAACTTTCACTTTTATGGGATCGCAAAGGAATGTCATTAATTATTCATGGGACTTTTCCAAAAGGGGCTGGGGTCCCTGGACAAAGTGGAGAGAGAAGTTTGAACACAGCTCAAGATGTGCTTAGAAATGTGTTGCATTTCCAGTTGGGGTGGAGATCTTACTATGGAAATGCATTACAATGGCAGCATAACTAAGTTTAGGTCTGCTTGTGTATATCCCCCTTTGTGCACGTCCTACTCTTATCTCAAGGAATACAGTGGTTTGCTCATATCATTGACAGCCTGATTTAATTTCTCTCTCTTATTTCCGAAAGTGGCAGCTACTTGCTCCTTTCCTCTCAGGTTGCCACTTAGAAGTCCTACCAACTCCCCCGGATCGCCAGCTCCTTGATCAAGGTTCAGTCCTACTACCTGGAAGTTGCCCACCAGAGCTTTGGGCTCTGCCAACCAGCCTCTTGACCCCAACCCCTGAGCTATTCTTCCTGTTCCATTAACACATTCATGCAGTCTTGAACCACTGATGGAACATGCATGACTGTCCCATGGGGCAGCTTGTCCCACCCAAGGAGACTGCCCCCGGCTGCCCCACGGGACAGTTGCACATGTACCGTCACTGGTTTAGAGCCATCCTATAGCAAGTCAGATGAATTACAGCCCAGGTATGAACATGTTAAAAGTAGCCCATATTTGCAGCTAAGTAGTGTAGGAAAATGTTAAATTTACTCTTTTTCCTCTGAAATTTGAATAATTTTAGGCTAAGACATAAACCAATAATAACAGGAAAAAGAATACATGAATTGTATCATGTGCCTAATGCATGGGAGTATTAGATCAAAGGCAGATAGTTGACCCTTACATTGCTAAACAGAGGGCCTAGAGCTTGGGCTTCTGGGAGGAAGGAGGTGCATAGGCCAGGGAGGCTGGGGAGGGGTCTTATGATGCAGATGAGTCTCCCCCACCCTGCCTGTTATCTGAGTCTGGGTCAAGTGTCAGCCCCCGGGCTCTTCCTCTGGGAGGGTCCCCAAGTGCACTTGCTATATATTTTACTACTGTAGATAGGTGTAGATGTCTTTCTAGTTTTTTTTTTTAAAGGACATATTTTTATAGAAGTTTGCAATTTCTCTGAATAACCAACTCAGAATGTGCCTAAGGAACGTATTGGGCCAGGGTTATTTTATTCTTCCACAATAGTTTTCTTAGGCTGCTTCCTACATTTGAAAGTCTGAGATTCGAAGGCCTGATTTTTTTTTTTTTCAGCACTGGAGTTTGAACTCACAACCTTGTGCCTGCCAGACAGATGCTTAAGCCACTGAGCCAAACTCCCGGCCCTAGTATTTTTTTTAGGCAGGGTCACACTATGTAGCTCAGACTGGCCTTTCGCTCGTGTTGTAGCCCAAACCGGCCTCGAACTCACAACGCTCCTCCTAGCTCAGCCTCCCGAGTGCTGGGATTAAAGGCGTGCACCACCATGCCCGGCTGAGTCGATTACAATTCTTTAAAAAAAAAAAAAGTCATGGGTTCCTAAGGAATCAGTTTACAGTGTAACCAACTCCATTAGGCAAACTCCACAGCAGGATATCTCTCCTAGTCCTTCTCTACCTTGGCCCTTCCTAAAGCTGCTATTTGGTAACACCCTTAAGACCTGTAGGCCTTTTGTCTGCTTGTAAAGAGTCCAGGAAGCAGCACCTTAAACATTTCTGAGGCCTTCACAAAGAGGTTTATAAACACAGCCTCCACTTTGCTGTGGATCGTCCTGATAGTAACCTGGATTCCACGTTTACCCTGAATCCACTTCATTTGCCACATGGAAAAGGTAGGAAAGAGAAACTTCTTTCCAAATCCAGCAATTCCTGGCTTCTATATTAAAATGCATTTTACCAGGGGCACTGCAAAAAACCAGTGCCTTAAATACTCTTCCTGAAAATCTCCTTAGATTAGGGTAATATGGCATTAAGTTGGTGTATTTTCTATTCTTCATGTTACTGTAGGTGACAGTGGTCACTTTTTTGCCACTCTGGTAGCTCCCTGTAATGTTTTCCTTACCTTTCTCTAAGCCTAACCAATGATTTCTACAAGAACCCTGAAGCTTCCCACTCACAGTCGCTTGAAGACCTTCCAAATTCTGCCTGCTACCAAGTCCGGAATCCAGGGTCATGTTTCTGCTTCTGTTATGACACCAAACTCTGTTGCAGTGATCTGCTGCTGTATAACAAATCACACCACACCAGCATGTGATAACTCATGCAATGTGGAGAGAACTTGGAGGGTGCAGTTTCTCTGTCCTACTCTCTGTTAGCTAGGCTAAATCAAAGATCAGGGGTCAGAATAACCAGAAAACATGAACACGTGTCCAGTGACTGATGGTGCCTGTCATCTGGGACCTCATCTGAAACTGCCCAAATCCCAGCATGTGACTTCCATGTGGCTAGTTGGTTTTCACACCAAATGGGGAGGTTGTTGGGTTCCCAGTGCAAGGAGGTGGGAGGGGCAGGAAACCTTTCTCAGAAGTCACACAATGTCTTTTCTGCTGCCTTCTACTCACCTGAACGATCTTTAAGTGGAGGGTGATTCAATTTTTTTTTTTTTTTTTTGTACTATAGGATTTTGTTTTCTCCCAGGATTGCACCCTGGGAGCACTGTGCTACATTCCTACCTCTTATTTTTGTTTGTTTGTTTATTTATTTTATTTTGAGACAGGAGTCTCTCTAAATTGAGCAGACTGGCGTGGAACTTGCAATCTTCCTGCCTCAACCTCCCGAGTAGTGAGGTATTGTGCAGTGAGCTTTTAGGGACCTGCTTTAAAACCACCAATAATGAAGGTTTTTTTTTTTTTTTTTTTTTTTTTAGCTCTATTGCACAGACGCAGAAGCTGTATTTTAGAGAGACTGATGGGCTGAGGTTCTCATAATTAGTAAGTGATAAGGCATGGGAGCACAAGGTGTGATCACATTATATGTGTTTAATTATATCATTTGTAATGTACAATCTGCTAAGGATTGTAATGCTATGACATATTGTGATCTCAATTGAGCTTTCCTTTTTTGACACAAAAGAACACATCAAGCATATGAATCACGAATTGAGGATTTTTTGGTATAGTTAAGCTTGAGTTTATTTTTTGCCAAGTGTTCATGTAGTGATCAAATTGTCTCAGTGTCCAGAAACAGCTTCGGTCCTGACTTCAGAACCCTGATCTAGTTTCTGTGTTCCTACCAGCTCACCCTCTAACTTGACGCACCATGTACCTTTACCTTACTAGCCCTGTATGCAGCTAAGCCACTGAGCTCAGGGGAGTTATTTGGCTTTTCACAAAGACAGAATGTGTTCAATAAATCTTGCCCAAAGGTATTTTTGGTTTAAATCCCAAATCATGATTGTTTCCTTATTGAGCATCTCTTGTTTCTTTTCCTTGGACCGCTCACATCCTTGTCTGCGTACCTGTGTGTGCAAACATGCAGCGTGTCCTTCTGTGTGCACCGTTTTAAACCAACTTGCTTTCCAGCTGATTCCCACTCACAGTCCTTCACATGTTCTGGGTGAGCACTTTGTTGTACAATCAGGGGCAACAAGTAATTTTACTTCTTGTGCAATGAGGAAAAGCAATCAAATTGTACTAGAAACAGAACGGAATAAACTGTTGTGCCTAGCAATGTATCTAAGTAATTGGAGAAGTATGAAAATAACTTTTCCTGACACTGTCGAGTCGTTTCTGGCCATGTTTAGTTTGTGTCATTTTTTTCCCCTGTGGAACCAAATACCACTTTTTATTGATTCTGGCTCATATTCTCCATATTTATCAAAACCTATGACCTTAGCCATTTTGAATAGTATTAGATTTCCTGGGACATACATATTTAGCTTACTTCTTCCCTCATTTATAGTAATGGCAAACACATAAATGTCATTCTGTTCAGGTCGAAGAATAACAAATTGTACATTGCAGAAAGAAGGTATTTAGACTGTTGAGCGTGGGCAGTTACCACCATGATCTGTGATTTCCCCCATGGGTTCTGTTCTGATCCTTCTCTGACACACTTCCCAATCTCTCTCTTTTGAATTGCTGTGTTAGGCAAGCACTCTACCACTGACCTACAGTTCCTTTAATTTTATTTTGATGCAAGGTAACTTATCCCTAAGATACCCAGGCCAGATTTGAACTTGCAACCTTCCTGCCTCAGCTTTTTGAGTAGCTTGAATAATAGGTATGTACCACTGCACTTCGCTCTATCTCTACTCAGTTTATCCCTTGTTTCATTCTTGCCTCTTTTATTACCTGCACAAAACCCACTGACCTTCTCTCCTTTCTGGAGCCCTCAATACCTAGATTATGAGTCCAATCATAAGCTCTGAGGATTCTAGATATTTCTATGATGACGGAGGCAAACAGTATAAATTAAATTAGGTACAACATCTGTAAAATAACAGACATTGGCGTTCTGGTGTAAGGCCATAGCAGTTCCTATGAAGAGTCCTGTGCCTGCTAGAACTAATTGGTGAATGAACAAGAAAGAATCTATTCTTTTATTTTAAA